>JABXWE010020057.1:0-21959 GCA_014611495.1 Limonius californicus | reverse complement strand
GCGTATTCAAAGTCAGCACCCGGTATATTATGTCTCTATAAATTGTATATCCCCACACCACACGCAATATACAGGGTGTCCTTTAAATACCTTAAAAGCTTCAGGTAGCACTCTTCTGTAAGAAATACAGTCCTCAAAAACACTAACACGAACTTCCTATAGTGCTTAGTTTCCTCACACGAGACACTTAAAGAATATTATACTTGGCAACGTTGACGATGTCTTTGCATTTATGGAGAATTTAATTAGTAGGCCGACATCACATTACGTCCCAATAAGTAAATCAAAGATTTTGACAAATGTCGAAAAACAAATTTTCTACTTTTCATCACAATACCATGGCCTTGCACTTTTGTCCAATGTAGTATTTACGAAATTTATCATTTTTAACAGTACTTCCAGAAGAGCAACTAGAGCGTCAACTCAATATTAATCTTTACATAATCAAGTGGCAGTCAGTCACTTATCGGCAGATACGTGCGACATTAAAGTTCTCGTTATTGTTTCCATGCAATTCTGTTTTAAAGATATGAACTTTAACACTCTCGTACAAGAAAACTAAGCTCCAAATACCTACTTTTTTTTGAAGATGTGTATTAAGCATTCATAAAGGAAAAATTCTACCTGAAGCTTTTAAGGCATTTAAAGGACACCCTGTAGAAATTGTATTTTTAATTTCTGTTTTGTGTTTACGAAAATGCAGCGGCGTTCGTTATGTCGAGGCATGAAATTTTAAAACAATCTACTAATAACAAAGTGAGAGCAAAAATAAAATTTCAGTGGTAGGTTAAGTGCCTCTTGCGGTCAAGTCAATTATTTTTCATTGACCCTCCGCCTTTCCCTACAATACAAATTAACTATAAGGATTTAATCATTCTTTCAACTTAATATGATGAAAGGTATCTTTTAAATCTAAAATTTTTAAATAAGCTTTATCCCTTAAACTATCAACGTGATTATCTATTTGAGGAATAGGAAATACATCTCTCCCGATATTTTATTTAAGTTTCGATAATTCACTGCCATTCTAAATTGCTTTTTTTCTTACCGACGCAATAGGGTTGTTGTACTGTGATGTACTTAGTCTAATAATTCCCCTACTCAACAAGTCGACTAGAATTTTGAAACGCCTCCATTTGGCAATAAGGAAGGCGTCTCGGATTAATAGAAAATGGGGGTTGTTTGTCTCTAAGTTAATAATTGGTACATGTGGGTTTCACATAATATTCATCAATAATGGTCTAAACCTGGGCTCGATTTTCCCAAACTACATTGTTACGCCTTTAACTTCTTTTTATCTTTACGCTAATATTGGTTGAGGTGCAAAATCAACCTCGCAACTACGCCTCTGCTTAGGTAGGAAATTAACAATGTTTGACAGACGTTAGCATCCCGGAAACCCAATCGAAGAAGGGATAGGTTCCAAACAATTAATTTATAGGCGCCACCGACTTATAATTTACTAACATCGTCCGAGATGGAAAATGGGAAGTCGGACCCCAAGATAGATAATCACCTACCTTTATGCCCGCTATCTGTCCTTTAGAAGACTTAGCTGCAGATATTTCGACGTAAAAGGAAAAGACAAGTTGCACCCAAAACCTCATTTAATAAATAATATAAAACAAACCCACAATTACAATTCTTCGGGACAAATCTGTACACAGAAGTCCCCAACTTTACGTTCACGTAACCAAACTAAAAGAATTTAATTGAGGAAACTCAAACAATTTGAGGAAAATTATTGCGCTCACCAGAACAGATAATTTATAAGTTTTAGCCCACTAATCGTCGTATGAGGCCTCGGCGCATTATAATAATGCGTAAACATATAGACACTTAGGAAAGAAAAATTTCATGCGGTATAAACCTTGAAAACGCAATACAATCCCAACTATCGAAGCACCCTATATATGGTGTACGTAAAATTGTTTTCCCCAATATATTTAATACTACAATTGTACTTAATATCTAAATATCTCCCCAATAGTACAAATCAGTGACACAAAATCAACTCTAACCGAAGGTAATGAAACTGTAAATACAAAAGCAAGGTGATGAAATTTAAAGTGTAAACAAATATAAATGCACTTCCCTTTTAAAATAGATAACGGCTATCAATGCGACGGTGTTCCAGGCTCTTTATCAATGGCCCCAAGTGTCTGCTCGGTTTGGAAAAACCTTCCCAATGTAACTCGCCGATGTCTGCGTATCAATCGTACCCACTTGCGGAACGTAGAATTTTTCCACTGTGTCGAGCCTTAATTACGGGATTTCCAGCCGCGCAAACTTGCCTAAATTAATTCATCGGATATTAGAATTACAGTTCAGGAAATTAAGACAGGACAAAATTTTTCAGTCAATAAATAACTCACCAGTTGATGGAAACTGGCATACCACAACAAAAAAAATCTTCTTGGCCGGGATAAATTCTAAAGTGGAAATTGAATTCCTGGAGTTTCTGCTTTCCCTCAACTATAGGAAACGAACTCCTGTGTGTAGTAAACCCCAATTCGATAAACGATTTACCAAGAATTAGACCACTATTCACAAATATACATCCGGCAAGAACGACAATACTCAAATGTTCCATTTACGGAAACCGTCGTTAAAATTTTCTCCCCCCGCCCCAACTTCTGGAACTCAACTACGCACTGCGCCGTTTGACGGAAGTGCAAACTTCGAAATGTAACAAATTCCTACAAATAGATACGCGAACAACTAAATATGTAGTAAGGGTTGGCTTCAAGTAGGTGCGGAAATAGTTACAACATTTTCCTTTATATCTAAATTTAATGACAGTGGCATATTTTCAGTAGCATCTATTTGCAAAAGTTCAAGTCAGAAACAGGTCCTTTTCTACAAATCGTTATGGTCTTCCCCATAATAATTTCAATATCATTACTGACCATAAAATCATGCTCGAGTAAACAAGACCAATTCATAATAGTTCTATGAACAGCATAAAATTTTAGTAACATATCACAGTCTGATACTTTTGTTCAATCTGGCCTAAAATGTGTATTTTGCTTTTGTTTACACCTTCAAATTGCAAACTATCGGTATAAGGATGTAATGTCACATCCTCTGGAACGAAACTCTTATCTTATTTTCCACTATCCCCAACTGCTGCAACATCTACCTATACTTTCACGGTACAGATACTAAACTACTTCCAATTTCTACCAGATGAGCACCTAAAGCTTTGGTTGTCCCCTTGGCATATACTTAAGGTGGTTAATTTGCCCACATATGTAGCAGGAACCTCTTTATCTCTTCGGTCTGGTACACGAAGATGCAAAATGGCTCCATTACAGTTGAAACATTTAGCACTATAACTCTTTGTACTGCCTGATGAAGATTTGGAGAAAACTACTGACGTCACTCTCTTCCCTGGTTCAGATTTAACTGTTAAGTTAGGTGTTGTTGTTTTGCTTCTCACTTTTGCATAAACATCCAGGTTCGCCTTTAGTTCCCTCAACATTGTAGCTTCATACAAAAACTTTTTTTTTATATCATGCGTAATCCCTTTCACTATATAATTGATTAGTGGTTCGGGTGCAACTGTACCTCTTGCAGCCAATTATTTCATGACTAGGAAATATTCTTGAACTGTTCCATCTTGTGGCATTTGCCTCAGTAATAACATTTGATGGAGCTGAGCGCTGTTAAAAAACGATATTGCATGTGTGGAACGATTTATTAGAGAAAATCCGTCGAATTTCAATTAGAGAAATTTCATAAATTGTTGGTGCGAGTGTAGGATCTGTCCATAGTATTGTTCGTAATCTGGGTTATATTACAAGGGCAGCCTTTTAAGTTTTTACAAACGACCATTAGGTGACGCTATTGAGATGTGTCATTACTATTTTCGTAAAATTTGACATTTGTTATTGTGAAAACAGTTGCAGCTTACAAATTGGCCGAGTAGTTTGTTTACAGTGAGCGTTTCAAAAAAAGCAATTTTGTGAAAAAATGGATATTTCACGTGAAGGTTTTCGTTAGATGATTTTTTTACGATTTTAGTAAAGGCCCAGCTCAACAGCAATGCATAGAAATGTTTCGTTCAACTTTTGGTAACGAAGCACCATCGGAAAAGACTTTACAAATAGAAAATTTCGTCGCGGTCGTGCGTCCGTCAGTGATGAATTTCGTGAAGGTCGACCAAAATCTGTTGCTATTCCAAAAAACATCGATGCTGTGAGCAACATGATTGAAAAAGATCGGCATGAACTTACAGTAAGATAGAGGCATCCTTAGTCATATCGAAGACTGTAGTACATTCGATTTTGCATAAACATTGTAAAAAAGATCTGTTCCCGATGGATTCCGCATAATTTGACCGAAGCTCAAAAAAAGGCTCATGCTAACTGGTGTAAGGAAATGCTCAAAACATTTAACCGAGGAACTCCAAAATCCGTATACAACTTCGTAACAAGCAACGAAACTTGGATATATTCGTATGAACGGGAAACTAAGCAACAATCCACTGTTTGGGTGTTCCACGATGAACCGAATCCGACAATAGTTGTTCGTTTACAAAGCACTTCCAAGAAATTGATTGGTTGTTTCTTCGGTTGTACTGGACATGTCGCAACCATTCCTTTAGAAAATGGAAGAACAGTTAGCGGAATGGCATACAGCAATTTGTTTGCCAGAAGTCATCGACGAAATCAGGAAAAACAACCGAAAACGTCGCATCATTCGTCATCATGACAATGCCAGCTCTCACACAGCACATCAAACAATTGATTATTTGAAGGAAAAAAACATCGAATTAATGTCTCATTGCCCGTATTCCCCTGATTTATCGCCTAATGACTTCTTTGTGTTCCCAAATGTCAAACATAAAATGCGCGGACAGCGATTTTCATCATCTCAAGAAGCAATTGAAGCCTCCAAAAGCCATGTTTTTGAGATACCAATTTCAGAGTGGAAAAAATGTTTCGAAAATTGGTTTAAACGCATGCAAAAGTACATAAATCTTAAAGGCGAATATTTTGAAAAGGAATATAACAGTTTGATCCAAACAAATTTTTTTCTTTCCTAGTTTTTGTAAAAACTTAAAAGGCTACCCTCGTTTAATAATAAAATGTACGTAATTTTTAATAAATGTTTTAATTCAAGTTGTTTTTCTTTAACAAGCAAAACATTTTATGTGTTAACTTTACTATATTACTGTGTTTCAATAGATGTGTAGCGTATGTAGGTACATTGATTGGCTAAAGAGACATTTAAAACTGTCCTGCAATACAATTTTCCTCAATTCCTTAAGTGATGTAGGATTTTTCATGCTTGTAGATTTCTCTAGCAATTAGTATTTTTATATCCTCGCTTTTATTATCGCAACATAGTATCCACTTTAGAACGGATAACATTTATAATCGAATATTTTTCTCGTAAAAAAGACAAGGTTAATTAGTATTTGGACTTAAATATTACAAAACCGTTTTGAAAAATATCATGCCAAATTTAGAAATTCTACGCGGACTAGAAATAATGCAAAGAAACCCTAAATCAGTCTGTAAAATTATTTCGGGACAAGAGCAATATTTCCAAAACGAAGCGTAGTGAACTATTACTAACAGTTATTGAGAAAGTTAGGAAAATATTAGAAAATGGTTTTAAAACTACTTCTTCATTCATTTTAAATCTTTTTACTTTTTTCTTATCATCACACAGTTGACAGTTAACCGCAGCAGATGTACCTAATACAAATCACGCATTTTTTTAAATACATTTTTGTATGCCAATTATATCCTGTTGCCATTCACTTGAATCAGACTAATTTACCCCGTAAAATTTTCTATTTGACTCTAAATGTTAATAATCAGTTCCACGCGCGACAGAAATTAATTTCTTGATTTTCGAATGTCTACATAATAATGGAGAGGTAAAGCGCATTAGCATACATGGCAATAAATAGCTTTAGGGAAAATCTTGGAACATATCGTGTTTAGGCTAGTGACTATCAATGAACTAATATTTACCGAAAGGATACGCGATACTTTTCTAATGGAATATCGATCATTTGATGCTTCAATCTGTCATTTTCTCGAATTACGCTTTGAATGGCATTTATACAAGGGTGTAGAAAGCTTTCAGAACCTAATGCAAATGTGATATTAAAGCACCAATCAATTTGCTTTAATAGCTAACTGTATAATGAATTTTTATATACATACTTACTATAGAAACATGTCACTATTTTCAGTTTCTGTACCATTTGGAAAAATACAAAACCCCGTCTCTCTTATCAGTTAGTTTAAAGATGATAAATAATTATTGTGTTCTTAATTTTCTATAAGGTAAAGAAAGAATACATTGGAAAAAGACATACCTGTGCGGCCATTATCCGTTGCCGTTCCTTAATTAGCCCGCATTTGGCACAATTACAATTTTTATAAACACATTGTTTCTTGTGTCCTCTCAATGTCGAAATCATCCCGTGATTTCTGCATCTGGCGCATTTCGGAACCCTCGAGGAACGATTGTTGGCCAGCATTTCGGTTTAAGTTTACAAATTTTGAATGAAGAAACGACACATGCACTTGCAGTCAATATAACAACATTCTTCAAAAGAATACAATGTAAAAGTTTCGCATCAGAGATTTCCAGGATAACACACGGATACAGCATCCCGGTCCAGCCAATAGGATCCCGAAGGTGCTCCTATCTCTTAACACAGGATTTGGAGCGTCCAATCCTGCGAAACGGGTTTAGCTTCGCGCCGCCTCTAATGTGATACTTAATTATCCTGCTGGTTATTTCATTAGCGCCGGAAAAAAATACAACGAAAATAACTTGGCAGAACAGAAATTTTCGGTATGTTGGTGGGAGTTTGCCGTGAGGCGGAAAATTGACGATTCCGTGCCTGTGCGATGTGTTATATCTTTTAAATGACTGTATAAGTTACTACAAATAAATCGGTCTAATTTAAGGAACTCAATTGTGTTACTTTTAGTTTATGAAGCAGCGCGATCACGGCAAGTTGATGAAGAAATCAGTTGAAACATGATTAAACATATGTTTTAAGAGATTTATCAGCATGTATAATGTAATTTACTTTCTATTTTTTTTATGTTTTGCTCGTGATTTTGAATATTCGTGTTAAAAATACCTATTTAGCTCGTTGTAAATAGGCTTAAGTGCGTTGTATGCTTCCGATAATCGCAGAAAAGCAGCTTATTCATACGAGGATCACTATTTATGTAAGGAAATTTTTGACAATCAGTCAGCTATCAAAGTTAAAATTGAATTACAATAAATATCTACGTAAATTTCGTTTACTATGTGTATAGTGCGTTTATTGTCTATCGTTAATTGTTGAATAACAACATATCTATTTTTAAATGTTATATAGATATCTAAAATAAAGGAAAATGTAAAACCCCTGAGCTATATAAAAAATTTTAATAGTTGTCCAAAAATACCTACTTACTTCAATTTTATTTTCGCAAGTTTCAAAAAATAAAGCTACCAAATCTAAAACAAGCAGCATATTATCAGTACAAGTTTGGAATTTCATTATACGCCCAGTTACGTATACAGGTTGTCCCATAAGTTGAGATAACACGTCTTGTAGCGTTGTTCAGCATACACAGCAGCTAAAATAGTTATTTTTGGCAGGCTAATTTCTTCACATGAGCTTCTTGAAGTTAAAAACTCGAAAGCTGTGTATCTTTAACAACAAAGCTAAACTAATAGATATTATCCATTAAAGTATTATGAATGAACTTAAGACAGTAACAAAAATTACTTCTGCACAATTTCAAATTAGGAAGTTTTCATCCTACGATTTTGTGGAAAACACGAGATTTAGATATGACGTCAAGGCAAATCTAAGCAAGGGGATCATAATTTCTGTTTAGTTTTGCTTGCTGTTCCGAATTTTACAGTTTTCAAAGACATTTTTCTGTTGTTCTTTTGTGTAAATTTCCTTCCACTTGCATTAATGGAATACACACAGTACCTGACATAGTTTGGATTCTTAGAGAAATTGGTGGTAATTGTAATGCGGTGGCAATGCCGTATGCTAAAGGCTATCCAAATAGAAGCCATTCAAACCACACAGTTATAAACGAACTGACCAACGACTACGAGAGAGAGGAATTCTTGGTTTAGAAATAGGTAGTGGTCGTCCATTCATAATAAAACAGACTAATATTGAACAAAATGTGTTTAATTTAATTGAATGGGAGCCTACGAGAAGCGTACGTGGTGTTTCTCGGATTGTAGACATACCAAAGACAGTACACAGAATATTACACGGTCTATATCCTTTTCAAAAAACAAAAATGTAACACTTATTACCATATGATTATAATGTACGAGTTAGGTACTGTGAATGACTATTAAATCAACATCAGGCAAATCCGAATTTTATTGGCTATACTTTGTGGACAGATGAGGCAACATTTACGCAAGATGATGTTCACAATACTCATAATAATAATCATGTGCGGGAAGATGCGAACCCTCATGCAACTTATGTTCGAAGTCATCAATATCGATATAGTGTTGTAGTTTGGGCGGGTATGGTAAATAATTATTTAATTGGTCCTTCTATGCTGCCGTCTTAAAGCTGAAAATTTGCTACATTTTCTAAATGAAGATTTAAAATTACTATTGGAAAATGCTTCGCTGATAATTAGACAAAATATGTGGTACTAACAAGATGGTGCTCCAGCTCATTATGGAATCATGGCTCAAGATTGGCTTCAAAATCACTTTCCAGACTGGTGGTTTGGTCTTGGGGGGTGTTATAACTTGGCCTGATCTAACGCCCTTAGATTTTTATTTATGAGGTTATCTGAAGGTATTGGTATACCTCACACCAGTGAATAATGTGGACGATTTAACAGAACGTATTAACTAAGCGGCTGCAATTTTAAACGAACACATGCTCTGAGTATTTATGACTAATGTTTTTGCATACCTTGGAAGCATTGCGTTGATCTCACCTAGAAATGTTTTAAAATGCCTACAGGGCCGTCATGAGTTAATCCGCCGCTCGGGTGCGACCATTAAATTGCAGTCCTTAAAAATTTGTAAAACGCATAATAAACATGATTTGCCTTTATTCTTAAATAGGGTACGCATACTTCTGAAAACTCACTGTATGGGTTTTACCATCCACACCACTGTTACACTGCCCGTGGTAACAATAATAATAATGCACACAGGTTCCTTTTAATATGTTTTTTATTTAAAGTAGTGTTACGGGCTAAACGAGCTTTTCCGTCGACGCGTAACCGGATAGATGAAAAAAGCCTGCAGCTTAGCTCAGAGGAGTAGAGGGAGTTTACGGAAATCGCTTACGGGAGGAAATCTTCCTAGTTGTGTACAGAGTGGGTCATAATTAGTGGGCGTCACCTTCCAAATACAGCTGATTGTAGATCCTCGTGGAAGGCCGAGAGGCCAGCAGCTTACAGGAATCGAACTCACCTTTATTGTGCCTCCTCCTGTATATAAAAAGCTTACAAAATTCATGCACAAACAAGTACAAATACAAAATAATAAAAGATATACGGATTTTTGAAACACATATAATGAAATTATTGGCAATTAAAAAAAAAGACAGCAAAAGGTGTTTTTAATAACTCTATTTTACAGAAGTCAATTTGAGCGCTCAAGCAAAGGGACTCGCCATCACTGGCGCGCGTAATTTACCTTTTTCAAACACCTACGTGGCCAGCGACGTCGGAGCTTACAGGAAAAATATAGTATAAAAATTTCTCTTACACTTTGTACTACAAACAAAGACAATCGGCGACTGAAGGTCGCTTCTTGTTTCCAACAAAAGGGTTCAATTACGTTGAATTTTGCAAGTTAGTAAGGTTTCTTTTCACAAAACACAACTTTAGTTCTTTATCTTGAATTTTGATGCAGGCAGGCACAATTTAGTTCACAAGATGCGGAAAAATCCGCAGGCACGCCCCTGAAGCCTGGATGAAATGGAATCATCATCAAGGGCTCAAAACTTCGATGCAATCTTCGCACCGACGGTACACCAGAGGGTCAGGAATTGGGCTCGATATTAATCCGCCAAAGGCGATCGGCAATTTTACAGTAAATTGCCTTTTCCAGGGATAAATCCAGTGTGTTTCTATAAATCCGACATTTGTCGTATAGTTCTGTTTTTACCCCTTGACAAAACAGCGAGACGAAAATCACACATAAATGACACCCATCGAAAAACCCAAGAAGCCGCCCCTGCAGCACTCGACTTATTTACGGCCCCCTGAAGATCGAATTGGGTTAGACCGGAGCCATCGGAGATGTAAAATTGACTGAAGACCTAAACGCGCCTCAAACCTGCATTACCCCCAAAATATTGCAACATAATTCGAAATACGGTGAAAATGTTCTAGAATAATTCAAGCAATACTGTCAACTGTCAACATAGCTCAATCTTTAAAAACAAAATAGCGAAACTGTAACTAACATAAAACTGGAATTAAAATAAAGTTTTTAATTCCTATGTAGCGGCAATTGGATTGTGACCAATTCAAAAGTAGGGGCAAATTTTAAAAGAACATAACACTATAGCTCACCACTACGGTACGGTACGGTGATCGACTTCAAACTGAATTAACAAACAAATCCAAAGAATACGCTAAAGATGCCGACAAGCCCACATAATCAAAATAGCTAGTTTAAACAGCGATGAGGGCTTGAACCTTGAACGTACAGAAGTTTACTTTTGCAGAATAAAGCAGCTGGCTCAAAAATACTTATAGTTATTATAAATTACAGATTGTCAATCCTTTTGTCGGCAATCAACTGGGTTTTAATAAGGCGTTTAAAGGAAACATGAAATAATTTTCTAAGAATGTTAAATATATTATTTATTAACAACTCTACATTCTTAAAAATTTGCGGTGCAACCCTTGCGCCTCCAGGTTGCTGCGGCCCTGTGCCTGACACACTATTGTTTAGAACAGAAAATGGTGCAAAGATGTAACATTACTATCTATAATAAACCCTTAAATGTGAATAGTTCAAAAACGATATCAGATTTTATTTTAGTTACGCCCTGTATAACCAAGTTTACATATTTCAATAATTCATTTTGCAAACGCCTAACAACAGTCTAAAAAGCGTTCTTTGCAACAACATTTACCCAGATTTGTATACTGGGAAAATTTAAACTACACATATTTTGCAGATTTAAACCACTAATCTAACTTTTCTTAAATTTATCATATAATTTGTTATATTTAAAAGATTTGAACTTGGAGAAACTAGTTTCTGTAGCAAACTTTTAAGTATGTAATTGGTTTGTAGGAGCAGATTCCCAAAATGAGGTCTCAGTATGCGATGTGTGACGTATTACTGTCAGTTTGTTAAATAAACACGAGTCCATTAGATTGTTGCATCACATATGTCATCTTGAAAGACCACCCAGTATACATTAGCACTCTAAGTTCATATGACACCCGGCGATTTTTAAAAAAACGCATATAAAAACAGCAAAACGTGTACAATAAGCTTGCTAGAATTTATTTATTTTCAATGCTGTTTTAGTGCATAAGGACGACGTTTTGCATAAAACTAACTGCTGCATTTCAGTAATTAAATTAATAGTTGAAAAATTATGAATTAAGTGCAGTTTCTTTAATTTTCATGTACATTTCTGTATGCTAATCTACTGATTGTGTTTTTATCACTGAACGGAATTATAGATTTCCCTGGTGTCTTTTCCGTATTTAGTAACGTACCAAAACAATCGAATTGTGAAAAAATACAAAATCTCTATGAAACTTAACACGCTGCATCCCAAAAATAAACCAGCCATGCCTCCAACGTATACTAAAAAAATTTGCAAAATTATGTAAATATTTGAAAACTTCGTACATTTTCTTACCTAATACATCAGTGAATCCAAAAATAACATCACGTCTTAATCTCATTCTGGGATATTCCTTTAAACCCCATTGCAAATTTGATCCCAAAAACCATTCCCTGGTGTCCAGGTCTTCTACGACGTAATTAACTTCATTGCAGTTGGGGTAGCATGAACATTCACTTTTCATGGTTATTAGACGTTCTGCAATTTACTAATTTTGTTATTCATTTCCAAATATTTATAGACGAAATTAAAGAAGTTGTGAAGTATAAGAAAAGATTCCGAAATAGCTGATTACGTACAAATTATAAAATCGGTATCCGGAAATTTGTTCGAAAGAAATTTGTTCGACGGTAATTTGTTCGAGGCCATTTGTTCTAACGGAAAAATATTCGATAGGGTATTTGTTCGAACGCAAATTTTTCGAATCGAAAATTTCCAGTGGGTGTTCGAAAAATATTCTCTTAAACAATTTTGAATATTTATCTAAAGAAAATAGATTTATCATAGCGTAAACAATTCTTAAGTTAGTTATGTGCAAGGAAAGTGATTAGTATTTCATTAGCGATCCCTGGTTTAAATGATTACTTTACTTAACAACATTTCCAAAATAATCTTCTAACACGCTGCTTGGAATGTAACTAACCATAATTAGGGTGAGGATCATTATTATAATAATCCGATCCCCATGATCTCAAAGTTACCATTGTGATTCCCTGAAAAATAAAAGTACTGTTAAGGGATATTACCCCACCCTATCAGCCACCATATAAATATTTGCTCAAGTGTTTCTAAATCATTCTAGTTTTTCTGTTTGATCACGTTGTGTATCTTGCAATTTTCTTATAATGACTATGGATTTTATTAAGAGTTCGAAAAGCAAAGATATGCTGTCTTTTAACGGTTATTTATACGTACGTGACAGAAGTTGTGATAGTAAAGTATACCTACTGGAAGTGCGAACATTTTAAGAAATTCTCGTGACTCGTAATTACAAAAAATCAAGAAGGTGTTAAGGAAACCGGCGAGCATAATCACGGTGGCCAAACTGCAGAGATTGCTGCAAAAGCAGCCTACAGTGACATGAAGGAAGCAGCCGTTCAAAGCGGAGACACTCCTCACTACATTGTATCCAGCTCATCTTCCCAACTACACCCAGTAGCAATCGCCATATTACCTGCGACAGAAACTATCAAACGAACAATTCGAAATGTGAGGTCAACGAAAGGCGGTGGGCCAGCTCTTCTACAGAATCATGCTGATATCCAGTATCCAGAAGAATACCGTAGAATCCACAACGGCGTGGAGTTCCTAATGTTTGATAGTGGTATGACTGAAATGCGAATTGTTATATTTACAACACGAAGAAATTTACAGCTTCTTGCGGATAGCGGCAATTGGTACGGTGACGGGACTTTCAAAACAGTGCCATTATTATTTGAACAGTTATATACCATTCATGGAATTGCTGACTGTGTAGCAATCCCATTGCTGTATGCGTTATTACCAAATAAAAGTGAGGCAGGGTATCGGGAATTTTTGAGTGCAGTTAAAAACTTGGAACCGCGAGTGAATCAGAATTCTATTATGGTCGACTTTGAACCGGTCATGATTAAAGCTATTGGAGCAGAATTTTCTGAAACAGCTATACGTGGTTGCTTTTTTCACTTTACCTAGTGCATATATCGGCGAATTCAAGCGGGCGGCTTAAAACAAACATACGACAATGACTTGGAGTTTGCTCTGAAGATGAGGATGTTATCGGCATTGGCGTTCGTTCCTCTTGCAGAAGTTCCAAATTCCTTTGAAGCTCTGATAGATAATGAAGTATTGCCAGAGGTTGCACAGCAAGTGGTTGACTACTTCGAAGACACGTGGATTGGTCGACCAGATCGGCGAAATCGACGTCGTCAACCACGTTTTCCCATCACTATGTGGAACTACTTTGACTCCGTGGTAGACGGCCTACCAAAACCCAATAACTCAATAGAGGGATGGCATCGCGGGTTTCAGGAGCAGATTGGGGCAGAGCATCCGACTAGTTGGAAGTTTATCGGCGCATTAAAAAGAGAGCAGAGTATAAATTATAGGCGAATAGAACAATTCATTGCAGGTCAAGGCGTGCAAAATGGAAGAAAGAAGTATAAGGACAGCGCGGCGCGGTTATTAAATGTTGTAAATAGATATGTAGCGGGATGTGATCTTGTTACTTATCTGCGTGGCGTTGCCCACAATATTTCCTATTTATATTGGATGTATATGTATCTGTAAAATAAAATAATTCATTATATAAAATTTTTTATTGATTTTCTCTTTCGAATATTTTTCCTTTACAACATTTTTCCATTGAAACAAATTACCGTTCGAACAAATTACCTCGAACAAATTACCGTCGAGTAAATTTCTTTCGAACAAATTTCCTGGAACCACAAAAATCATAATGAATGTTTGTATTAAAAATGACGTACTAAAACAATAAACTAGGTAAGTACCTGAATATTTGGATAAGCAGTGCATTCCAACGGCATCACATACTCGCTCTCCATCTAAAATTTAATTTAGTTCATTTATATTATTTTAACTGCCATGGCATTTTTTAAAAACATAAACAACTCCTGGTCATGGTGGCTCGGGTAATGGGGCGCTTCACCTATTAAACCTGCTTCGTATACATTTATTTTAATTTATTTACATATTACACAGAAGAAGAAGACACCATAATCTTCTGTTCCTCGTCCACTGCACTATGTCTTCTGTTTTACATTCGTCTCTGATGTCGTTGTTTCTTCTTCTTTCACTTAGTGTATTTCCGGTGACCATCCTTAGTACCTTCATCTGCGTTGTTCTAGTTAGACGTTTTGATTTTGTTGTATAGACATGGATTATAGCGATGCACGCTATAACAGGTCTTACGCATGCTTTGTATATTTTGGTCTTGCTTTCTATGTTAATTTTTTTGTTTCCCCATATTACATTTTTAAGCATCTGGATACCGCGGGTGGTATGTTAATTTGGAATCTTACTTCCTCACAGAAGTTACCACTGCTACATTTGTTCCTAAAATAAATTGAGGAACAGAAGACGAACGTGGAACGTACACGTAAACAGAATGGTTAATGGAATACTAGCAAAGACAGTCAAAGTACAGGACCACCTGGAAGATCGCGTAAGAGATGGCGCTACAGTTGGCAGTCCATATCGCAAGAACAGGGCTAAATTCAGATACAAAACAGACAAAAATGCCTAAATTAAGAAGAGAAGAGGACCTGTTGGTTGGTTTGCTTAGTTTTTGATTGGGAGAGATCTAGGATGCGGTTTTCCAAGCATCTTTTGCACTCAGGCCATATTTGACCTATTGTATGTACACCCTAACTAAGAATTTTGCCTATCTGGGGTAATTCCAACTCCAGTAGTGATTTTTAACGTGTCACACATCGCAGTGGCAGGGGACCTACGGCTTTACTTCTTATCCGACAGAACGAGCATTTTTTAATTTTCCCCGCTGGAAAAATCTCACCGACATCGGTCGGTATTAATAATATAATAGAAGTGGTAAAATAAATAGAACAACACAATAACATCTAGTCCCCGCATAGTAACCGTTGAAGCTGTTGTTGTTTCATGGCTCTACAAAACAACGTCACTCTAGAATAGAGTAGTTTAGGCAGTTGCGATGGAAACTTACTCCCATCCACGCTCACATGGGTAGATTCTTGGTACGCTTTTAAAAGTGGTTCGGGTTCTCTCAAGTTTGTTTAGGAAGCCGGAGTTGCGTTCCTGGGAAAATAAGTAGGTTATGTTCAGTATTGTAGTTGTCTTAAAATGTTCCGCGCTGGTCAGTACTTGGACCTGTCGACCAATAATAGTGGGATTTGCAACCAGTCGTGCTTCGGAGGGCACTTAAAATCGTCGGTCCCGGTTGTCATACGAACACCTTTGACAATCGTAGAACATGTAGTGGAACTACTTCTCTGTGCGGCGAGTTACGTTAGCCTCCTGTCCGGCAAATGTGCAACAAGGGCTCACAAAACATATTACATTGTAGATAATTAACAGACCATTGGTCTACATGCAGAACAAGAGAAAGAAGAAGATTTATATTTGAATCAGAACTGTACAACAAATATTACATGTAAGTACCTCAACTTAACAAAATGTATATATGTATCGATAGTGTTAAAAGTGCACTCTTTTGGCTTTCTTACATTTGATAATTCCAAACTTTTACACAATTCCTTCTTTATAGCCAACCGTCCTAGATCACTAACCTCTCTTCAGTCATTAACGTTCTTAAATATATTTTTATATGTTTTGAAGAACTCCTTTCATTTGATGCTACACTTACTTGTAATGTTGGAAGAATTTTCAAAGCTGTAAACAGATTAGGAAATGGTGACATAGAGTTATTTTTTGTTATACATGCCAAGTTTTTTAATGGGTCTGTCCAATTTGCAATTCCACTGATAAAAAGTATACCATATTAGTTCGTTGAAGAGCTCAAGACCATCAATATCCTTAAAACTTTTATTTTCTTTGTTAATTTGAAGGAAAAAGTGTATAAGACAAAGCAACATTTTTTAATTTCCACTTCAGTTACTTTTAGAAATTTTTAAAAATATTTTAAACGCAATATGAATTTCCTAGATTTTTAAACCTTTTCTAAATGGAGTTTAAGGTTGTATCAACAATCGTTAGTCCTACTCCTTACAACTGTATATTCCGCTTCTACATTTACTTCTGCAGCTATAGATTCTGCACATTTACTAAATATTAATTTTATTCTTTAAAAGTGCACAATCAGATCCAGCCCTGATATCTCTACAGAAGCGAAATTATTTATCTTTCATTTTTACCTCAAAATGTTTTACAATAAAATATGGCTGGTATGACAGTCCTTTAGGAGCTCTTGGAGTTCCAAAAAGAAACGAAAATGGATTGTGTTATATTCGTTTGATTTTGCCACTTCATCTGAATTAAAGTCATATTTTAATTGCCGCTCTGCAGCCGATTACTATATTATTATTTTCCAAATACACTTGGGTGTGGACCCTTTTTTTTTTGTTATCATGGAGAATTGCCGATTAATATTTTGTTTACGCGCTTGACCTGGAAATTTCTTGCCTTTGGAGTCCTATGTGTTAAATTGTTCTAGAATTATTGCACTATATTTCGCATTATAATGAAATCCGCCAGCTGCTGGATACTTTCATTCGTTTTTCTCTGCAGTCGAATTTAACATCTTATTCGGCCCTGTTGCTTGGGATAAGCTCAAGTACTGCAGGGGTGGCTTGGGTTTTCGATGGGTGTCCATCGCGTGGATTTTCATATCGCTGTTTTCACCGTGGGGTGAACAGAACCATCGACGTGTCTGAGTAAAGAAACACGCTGGAATTTTAACCCTTGGAAAGTAATTCATTGTGAATTTGTTGATCGCCTTTGGCGGATTATTATCCCTTGCTGTGACCCTTTGGATGTACCGCTGTTGCGTTAAACGCATTGAAGTCTTGGCCCTTAACGTTGACTCTATTCAATCTAGTCTTTCAGAGGCGTGCCTGCGGATTTTTCCTGCTTCTTAAGAACACAAGAACACCCCACATTGTGACTACCTCTCTCTCTACTCCATACCAAACAACACTAAGGTAGGAGAATTTCTAATTATGCTGTGGAAAACCTTTTCCGAGTTTCATTCGCCAGTTTCAGGTGTTGAACCTTTTTTTTTTGATGCGACAAAAAGCGACCTTCAGTCGGCAATTGTCATTTTCTTTTTTTCTGTTAATTGTAAAGAGTAACCATAAATTGTATTTTTTTAGTAAACTCAGGCGCTACTGGCTGCGTAGATTTGTTTTAAGAAATTAAATGCCGTAAACCAGGAACGGTGAGCCTCGGTTTGAACGTTCAATTACTCTTGTATTAATTAATTATAAATATTCCATTTTCAATGTAATCTTTTTATTTTTTGTATCATGTGTCAGTGATTTAAAAGAAGTAGAATTATATTTGTTGTGAAATTTGCCATATCTTTTATTGTTGTGTATTTTTATCTTTGTGTGCATGAACTTTGCAAATTTATATACAGTGCTTCCCGAATGTAACGGATAAATTCTATAAAATCGCTGAGAAAAATATTTCAAAAAAAATGCTCGGACACGTCGATTTTTATTTTTAAATTATTATTTAGAGATGTAATTTTCAACCCCCCACCCCTCAACCCTTAAGCGCTAGCAACTTTAACTTTAAAAATTGAAATAGCAAAGTACCCCTTCTGATACCTCATCTGATAGCTTTCTTTATGCTGAATACAATAAAAAAAGTTTTTCAAAATCGGTTGATAAATAACGGAGGTATTTGCCAAAATGTATTCAAATGAAAGTGCCTATATTCGAGCAGGCGTTGATACCGTTCTAGCAATGTGTGGTAACAACAATTGAGAATTATTAATAATTGAATGTCAAACAAAATTTATTGGCATTATTTCGTGGAGTGTGTGTTAATTCTCCTCGATTCTTTCGCTTTCAGCAAGTCTCAATTTTGGTATCTTATTTCTTTAATCGTTAAATCCCGAATCTTAATTTTAAAAATCATAAATGGAGTGTTATATTAATGAAAACTAGAAGTTTATGAGCAGTAGAGCAGTCATTTCAAATAATATAACTTGTTTTAGTGTTTGTGTTTCTGAATAAACGGAAAGGTGCAAAAGGTTTCATTTACCTAAAAGTTACAATAACGGTTCCTTACTTCAAGAAATTTGTTACAATAAATAACAAGTGCCCTGACAAATTAATACAAATAAAAGACAGTTTTTACATTTTCTCACTGAATGATGCAAAGTAACACTGTAGTTCAATAATTTAATTCATTTACAAAGTGTCGACCAAATGCAGACGTCTTGTTACGGAATGCAAAATTATCTAACAGTTTTCTCTGTTATAATTAATAAGCACGCTCGATCGATTTGAAAAATAGTTCACCTTGAATACAGACAAAATTTGGCATACAAAATAGACCTTACTAAAGACTCCGGTTTCGCAGCTTAGTCATAAATATATTTACTCGTTATCCCAGAAATAAAAATAGACAGGTAAAATTCCTCAGGCGACAAATGTAGATAAAGAGATAAGAGGGTCATAAGCTGCTGTCGTCATCGTTCTCTGCGTTTCGGAAAGTCAGAATTGTAATGGGGTAGGTGTTAGGAGTTGCCTACATTAATTTCTCAAAGGCGCAAACAAGAAATCGGTCAGCTGTCCTAAGGGGTCTTAAGATATACGAAAATTCTGTGTCGTGTCATTCAGCAAAATTTTGTATAAAACTGTGTAGATTCATATTCTAAAAGCTAAAGAATTTTCTTCAAAATCGGAGTCGCGTCGATGCGCAAACAAGTAATTTTTAGTATTCATCAACGATCACAGAGGGTAGAGAAGGAAATGTTTACCGGGTGTTTAGGCCGACACTCTGACGCTTTCTCTTATCTCGCTTGCGGTCTTTGTTGCTACAGCTTTTTTGTTTTGTCAAAAGTTTGTGTAAAATAAATAAATAAAAGTGCTGCGAACTTATGCATTAACCTAATATTATAAAAATCTTATTAGAATTCTATTTTATCGACAGTCACATGACTATTTTGACAGTTTTCTCCCAGAGGTCAACGTAATTTTGATCTATTTGCACATGCTCACAGACAGAATTTCTGGTACTTGTAATAAAATTCTGGGAAGTATTTTATATAAAATTCTTAGAAGTATTTTGAACAAAATTCGGAATAATATTTTGTTCAAAATTCTGTGTCGTGGCATACAAGCCTTAAATTCGCCTTTGTTCAAGTTTCTGACTCACTTATAAAATGTTTTTCTTTTTATTGTTTGTGACCTTGCCGCAAAACATAGTGAATTTAAATTTATCATTTTGATTTAAGGGTGGTATATTACAAGATTCCGTGCTCATACATATTTGAAGAAAATCTAGCGGAAGCAGAGTACTTATATAAACGTTTGCAACGTACATACCCGATAATTTACAAATTATTAATATCCTACCTTTTTCTAAAGACTCTGATGATAATACCGCCAAATTCAAATGGATAATCATAGTAAAGGATACAGAATTACGACCACCAAATAACGTTAGAAGAAATACTTTCTTAGATTTCTTGGAGATCAACAAACCTCGAAATTCAGAAAATGTAGTGCTACAATACACCGGGGGTAATATTATTCCTATACAGGTTTGAAATTTAATTTGGAATACAGAAAATCTCCAGTGGAGGAAATTATTGTTGTAATTGAACGTGCCATTAGCAACTTCGATGAACCAACAAAACAATTCAGAGAAAAGCTTGCAAAACACAGGTTTCAAATAATTTGAAAATTCATTCATTCAGGAAACCAGAATCTGTTAAAGTAGGACCAAACTTTTAGTGGCGAATGTTTAAATCCCCGCTCAAATGCGATTACAAGGCAGCAAGTAGCACGTAATCTCTAACAATAGCGTTGGTGTTTGTTGGTCTGTGGTCAGGACCGCTATGAAACTCTTGAAGATTGGTTTTGCACATTTTTACTTCCCAACATTCCGGCAAACAGCGCGATGGAGTAAAATTGCTTTATGGATACAGATTCTATGGTTTATTAATTTGGTTTGGGATCTAAAGATTATTACAAATTCATGCAAAACAATCCTTATTACTTTGATACATCAGACTATCCAATAGATCACGATTTCAATAATTGTAAATGTGTAGGAAACGTATGTGCTTTACAATTGTACAACAATCAAAACAAGAAGGTAATAGGAAAGTTTAAAGATGAATTATAAGGGGTCCCATAGAATCAAAAAGAAATAAATTCTCCATTTGTAGTGAATCAAATATCCTGACGTTCGTCTGATTTTCTTTCATTCAGATTCAAGAAATTCTTAAATTTACTTTTTTATTTTAATTCTTTTCGTTATTCCGAAATATATCACTAAAATGTGTATCGTTTTGGCGGAAAAATTTCCTTTTAAGAATCTATTCCGGCCGGTTTGCTATTTTATCAAGGGGATTGGTAGAAGTGGGTTTGAGACCCGTGCGGTGGTCACACCTTATCTGCAAATTAGATTTCGGGGATTGATAATTGCTTCTGTAATTAAAGTGTTATCGTTTACGTACTTTTTCTAATTTATAAAACTGAAAGTCGGATTAAATAAATACAGCAAGCAATAATCCAGTAACCCCGTTAGTTACTCCCTTACAGTTTTCGTTACTAGTTGCCGCATTAATAACAAACATTCTGTGCTTATGAACTTCGTTCCTGATTGTTTTAAAACATCTAATTCGCCGTTTTCTGAAGAATAATCCAATTACGCAATAGTGTATACTCTATCGCAATCCAATCCATTGTTCCCTGTTGTGTGCTGCCGCCGTCGCCTGTCCCTACCTTCGTCTCAGCAGGGGCATCCAACACGTAAAGGAACCAAAAGAAAAACTTTTGTGCTCGTCTTAAACGCTATCCCTGAGCCAAAGCAAAAATTATCTATGTATTACCGTTATGAGTGGAAATTGTTTGCGGTAATTTACCCTTTTCCTGAAAGAGTTTCGAATAGTGAAAAATAGAAGTACT
Organism: Limonius californicus; assembly: GCA_014611495.1. Classification (NCBI taxonomy): domain Eukaryota; kingdom Metazoa; phylum Arthropoda; class Insecta; order Coleoptera; family Elateridae; genus Limonius; species Limonius californicus. The sequence continues at coordinate 521 of JABXWE010020057.1, read as the reverse complement.
TTGATTTTCACGAAATAAAGCGACCTTCAGTCGCTAATTGTTTAGAAATTTAAATAGTTAACTGTATTTGTTTTGTGAGCTCAACTGTTATTGGCTAGGTAGCTCTTATTTTTTGATATTCCCCTAAATATCGTGGCCAGTAGCGGCGACCCATCAAATTTAGACGTCACGAAACCTTTTGTTCTTGTATAATCTATAGCAACACCGACTCCGGGTCTGTTTTGACAGGTTCCTTTTTGTGCTTGCAATTGTAGTAATTATTTCGTATCTTGTTAACACATACACACACACACACCCACTCAAACACACCTCTAAATATATATATATATATATATATTGCCATGATATTACAGACACCCTAATTAATAAACACCATAAACATTACGTTTGTAAACTAATTATACTAATTTTACTACTTAAAAAGTTGTTGAATCAAAGTTACAGCAGATTATTTGCTTGTTAATTCATTTCCGATGTGGTATGTTAGCATCGTAATTTCTATATGTGGAGACATCCTAGTA
>JABXWE010020056.1:0-23327 GCA_014611495.1 Limonius californicus | reverse complement strand
TTCTATAAATCCGACATTAATAAGTCGAGGATCTTTTGCACTACAGCAAAACACGATACGGTAAATCGTAAAAATAGCAATACGCCGCGAGGAAAAAAGGGAACGCTCTCCAGGGCTCAACCGTCGCTTCCGAAAGTCTGACTTTCACTCGAAATACATTTACGGGCCTCGACGGATGTTGATTTCGAGAACCGGAGTTCACAAGGCTCGGAAGTGAACTAACTCAAAATGCCATTGGGGCCTCACTTCTCCCAAACGATATTGCACAACCTTACGAAATCATATGGAATATTCTGGAAAATAATTTGTTGTTGACGCTCGGAATTCCCAGAAGCGTTCGAGGTCTCGCGCTAGAACAGGAGTCTGCAGTTTTTCACAAAGGGACTATTGATACATTCCGAACTTCGACAGACAAAACAAAAGACCGAAAGTAGTAACCCAAAGCAAGAATTTAATTAAAAATAGCGATACTAATTCCAACGAAGCGGCAAATGAAATTACGGAATTACCAAAGTGTGCGGCAAATTTAAAAATCACATAACAGTGGATCAAATAGATACCGCTTATTTGGTTCATCTGCAGGTGGTTAGGAGAAAGGTCGCTTACCGCTATTATCACTGGTGTCTATGTTGTGTCATGGTTTCTTGTCTTGATAAATTAATGTAGGAGGTTTAAATATAGCACTACCAATGGTATTTTTATCATTGCCGGTTTGTGTTAGGTTGTTTTTATCTTTATCGGCGACAAACATATGATTTGTGATAGAAGGATTGGCTGTATAATAGGCGGACCCGTCCTAGGGCGGTTGCCGCTGGGTTCACTACCGTATTGCCTATTAGCGTTGAAATAATAAGTTATTGCTATTACAAAATGGTAATTTTAAGCTGAAGGTGTGCACTAAAAATCACTGTAATCGAACGAAACGCGGAGCGATATTTACACGGTCACAGCTGGTGCGGGACTCAATGTAGGTCGTTGTCGTTTAATATTCTGTGACTTTGGTATGTCTACAATCCCAGAAATAACACGTACGATTCTCGTAGGTTCTCATTCAATTAAATTTAACACATTTTCTTCAATATTGGGTTCAATATTGGGCTATCTTACAATAAATGGACGACCACTACCACCTCTTTAGGCCAACACTTCCGATCTCTCGTAGTCGTTGGTCAGTTCGTTTAATAACTGTGTGGGTTGGATGCCATCTATTTGAATAGCCTTTAACATATAGCCTTGCCGCTGCATTACAATTACCACCAACTTTTCCAAAGAATCCAAACCATGTCGGTGTCCTCAACAAATGTGTATTCCATTAATGTAAGTGAAACGGTATTTACAAAAAGAACAGAAAAATGTGTTTAACAACTGTAAAATTCGGAATAGCAGTGTTAGATTAGTTTTGCTTAGATTTGCTTTGATGCCATATCTAATGTCGTTTTTTCAACAAAATCTTAGGATCAAAAATCTGCAATTTGAACTTATGCAGAAGTCATTTTTATTGTTAATACCTTAAGTTTATTGATGAGGTACTACTTTCATCGTTAGTATCTATTAGTTTAGTTTTACTGTTAAATATACGCAGCATTCGAATTTCAAACGTCAAGAAGCTTATGTGAAGGAACTAGCCTGCAAAAAATAAATATTTTAGTTGTTTTGTGTTCAGTATGAACTGCTGAACAACGAGCCGTTTTATCTCAACTTATAGGACACCCTATATAACGTCGCTAAAGAGCCATTACGATTTTACTATAATTTCTATAACGATCAATGCTTATGCGGTAGAAGAAAAAGTATAAATTGTAAAATGAGTCGATGGTGAAAGCAGCAACTAAAATTAGTAGAATTATAATAAATATGAGAAAAATTAAAGCGTTAGTGCTAAACCGCATACAAATGTTCATGACCAAACTTTTTAAAAAAGTGAAGTAACTGTTGTTACAGATTGTGCCAAAAATATAAGTATTCACTCCATCAAAGTAGAGATTCAGAAGGGAGGGTTACTTTTCATGATACAACCATAGAAATGTGCGATAACAAACTCAATTCTTAAACAACATATGTTTCACAGTTTTAATAAATTATCCATATTCAAATTATGTTATGTTGCCAATCTACTGTTGCCCAACTTAGCCTAGTCTGAGCGCGTTTAAGGATAAAATTCCCGAAGTTTGTATCAATATTATTTCAATCATACTGTAAAATGTTGGGCGCTACTTTTGTTCAAGTTTAGAGCATTTCCCAAAGATAGAGAGTCGCTACGTACAGAAAGCTACAGTAGCTAGCCAGTTTTTTTTTGTAAAAGTATTGTAGAAAAATAAACTAGCTGCTGCATAAATTGGACAAACATATTACGACCACGTTTTTGTCTGGATATTTGAAACCGGAGACCATATCAGCCTACATACAAATTTTTCTTAAACATTTTATTCCAGTTCCCGTAAATTATTTAATTAAATAAGGTTGTTAAGCTGTACTAGATACTTAAGTATGAGTGTTTCTAGAAGCAGGAACCACGAATAATAAAGTTAGGGGAAAGCTTACGGGCCCTAGTAATAAAATTTACTTCTATAGGTCCTGCATTGGTACCTTCAATTTTTTACTTTGCTATTGGGTTAGGGTGCTCCACGTTACAAAATAATATGGCACGTAAAACTAAACAATTTGCTTGCTACGAACTTTACGAGGTACTTAGTTATTTTTAGAAAATGGCTTTCCTATACTGTCTAGCAGGAAATGATGGTTCATTTTAACATACAATTGAAATATTCTGCAGCCATCCTTTTGCTTTTTTACAGCTTTCGTTTTCTTTTCCGAACACCTTATCGATTTATCTTCTTCCATTCGTACTTCTCCATGATACTAATGTTTCCTTTGCTGTTGCTTTATGTCCTTTGCCCTTCGGCAGACCTCATTCCTGCTGAGGATGTTCCAATTAGTGTCTATTTTTATGATTATTTTATACACATACATTACAGCCAAGGAAGACGAATTGTTACGCTCTTACATACACAATTACTTTAATAAACACCGATAAATATAACACATAATGTAGCTTTTACTGTCCATTGACAATTAACTGGTAACCGTTGTACTCGTTCCTATTGCGTGCGATTTTATTGTGATCTCTGCAACTACACAAAACAGAAGTGATAGGGAGTATTTTTACGATCCTCTCGCTTTACTTTCTCATAAAATGGATTTCACGTTGAAACGGAAAGGATATATAAGAATATAATCGAATATTTCTCTCGCAAAGAACCAAGAGTAATGAGATTTATAGGTATTCAGCGCAAAACCTCTTTGAAGAATATCACGTCGAATTTGCAAAATGTAACCGTTGAATTTGAACAATTTAATTAAAATAATGTAAAGGTGTGTCGTGATAAAAGAAGGTCTATCAGAAAGAAGTGGAAATAATGAAAATGCACCTAAAACATCCAACTGTAATTATTTTCTATAGAAATGGATGGATGTTCGCATAGAATTATAAGATATGTTAAAGTAGTTAAAAGCAGAATTTTGCAAATGACCAGTAGAAGGTGGCGGAATTTATAACATTTATTGCAATCTATTATATCATTTTATAATCTGTTATACATATAAATTAATCTTCTTCTTCTTCTTCTTCTTCTTCTTCTTCTTCTTCTTCTTCTTCTTCTTAAAATTAATCAAATGGCTTTATTATATAATTATTAAAATATGCTTGCCGAATTCTTCTATATTTCAATTTTCAGCTGCTAATTAATTTAATTATTAATTTTCCTGCATATCGACTAAGTCACTCACATGTCTTGCTTATATTGTTTTCGTACATTTCTTTCTGTGGTGTTCCTACAGATTATTTTGCGCAAAATATTATTACCCTTCGTAGTATATTACTATTTAAACTTTAACGAAAACTGCTTCCGTAAGTTGAATAAGTTCTGATGGTTTTTACACCTACTTCCACAAGAAGATCATTGATTTGCGATTGCGATTATGTATAATCTTCCGTAGATTCGGTGTCGCGTAGTTTGGACGCGGAAATCTCGACGCGCGTCCTTTAAAACGCGATCAACTAGTCGCGCGACATCCTGACGAGTGCGACACTTCGAGGAGCGAAACTTGGACGCGCGGTCGAATATATAATCATAATATTAAGTATTGCTTAAATGTAACATTTAGTATTATTTCTAATACCCTACATGAAAGTTAAAAGTTTTTCAATAAGATTTTAAATTTGATGGGAAAAATTAAAAAAAATAGATTTGTTTCAAATACAAATGTATTTAGTAAGCTATTATTTCAGAAATCTAACAAACATTTTATACAGTTGTACTAAATTATTTACGATGATAAATTTTAAATTTCAGTTTTGTATCAATGGTATCAGCTGGCACTTGATACCCCGATCGCGCAAATATTGAGTTCAATGTTCCCTGTTTGATATCACTTAACGCACATCCGAACTGATTGAACACTTACACAGAAATTAACTAGAAAAAAAGTTGTACTAAATAGAAATTCAAAAATATACAAATAAAAAGTTAAAAGTTAAATTTGTTTTGAAAATTGTAAGCAATGCCTCTTAAATATTTTAATAGACCCTTTCTGAACTTGTTTCATGGGCTTTTTCCAGCTAAAAAAATATGAATTGTTATACCATTCGTTCCTAACAGTTGGCTTTTCCTGCTTGTGCAGGCTTGTATAATGAAATTTCTTCACATTCAACAGATATTTTGTCAATAATAAACTTATGCTTCCCTAAATTACTAAAGGAAACCATATGTAGTGCATCAGGTTTTCGCGCGTCGCAATGTCGCGCTCGCCGAGATGTCGCGCGGCCAGTTGACCGCATCGATATGACGTGCGTAGAGATTTCCGCGTCCAAATTTCGTATATCCCGTAGATTCAATGTTACCGGCTTTGGCTTATCGCGGTGGTTGATCTCATCTCATCAGCTACCATCTTAGGTGCATTTCTGCTCGTAGGCCTCCTTCATTCTTCGCCTTTTCTTTCTATTCTTAGCTTTTCGGATCCACATCAGCCCGGCAGATATTTTTATGTCGTCTGTCCATCGCATCTCCTAGATATTTTTCCCATGTAAGGTCTACATTTAAGAATTGCGTAGTTCCACTTCAGCTCAGCCACAGTTTCGGTAACGTCTTCTGTTTTTGTTACGTCTCGTATCCAAGTGTTTGTCCTGTCATATTTTAGCGTTACGCCTAACATTTGGCGTGGTGGTTACGGACCAGCAAAACATTAGTGATTATTTTTGTGTAATGGCAATGGTATAAGTAAATTTTACGCAATTTTTTGCTGAGACTCTACACCCTATGAAAAAACTTGGCTTGCAAGGCGGAAGATCAGAGTTGTCGCCTTCTCGTTCTTACACCCAGGTTCATAACACGTGCTGATGTGGTGGGCTTCACGCAGTAGGCAACCGCATTATTATCTCTTGTACCCAATTATTTAAAGCGACTGGGTAGGCAGCCCGACAGGCTTTGAGTGGGGGATTGCAACTCTAACCACTGGACCACGCGGGCGCTACATCCTACGATTTATTGAAATCTCTAACTATAAGCAGCGTAGCTTGTCTCAAAGGTTGACCTCGGTACCGGATTAGCGTAGATATAAATTTTTTCCACATTCAAGTATTGGTTCTGATTCATTCAGACCTATTAGTCCTAGCATATCTGAACACAAATGTGAACTATTAAGATTCTTATTTACTTGATTTTAAAGTAATGCAGTAATGTAGAAGCAAGACGCGACTATTAGAGCGTATTGTACACACCACATTTGTAATTTTTCGCGGCGCACATTTTGATCGCGTTTTGTTTGGAAACACACTTAAAACTGAATTTTAGAAGAAATATTAGTTTCTCAAATTTAGTAAGTGTGTAATATGTGTAAAAGTGTAATGAAATTACAAATAGTGGGCGTAAAATCCAAAGTGAAAGTGTATAAAAGCATCATAAGACCGATATGCCAATCGTGGACAATGACGACCAAATCCGAAGACCTATTAGCAAAGTTCGAGCGAAAAGTACTGAGAAGAATACTTGGACCGACCCAGGAAGAAGACGGGAGGAGGATAAAATATAACCACGAACTGGTACAACTGTAGAAAGAAATACACCTGGTCACATACATTAAAATACGACTACAATGGACAGGGCATGTAGAGCGCATGAAAGAAAGAAGGATACCGCAGAAGATCTTCAAAGGAAACATGGAAGGCAACAGGAGATAGGGCAGACCACGACTAAGATGGCATGATAACATACAAAAAGACGCAAGAGAACTCAGAGGCGTAAGGAACTGGAAAAGAGCGGCTGCGGATAGAGAAAGATGGAAAAGAATGCTAAACGTGGCTAAGAAAAGAGGAGGCTAAGGCCCACAGAGGGCTGTAAGGCCACGGATAGATGAATGGAAATTTAGTTTTATTTACCATTTGTTACGAATTCGTATATAATCAATTATGGTCTTTACAACCTGTAATGTCAAATAATAATAATAGTAGTATACAATTGTTGTATACTATGTAATAGGTGTTATTAGGGTTATTGTTGAGTTGTTGCATTTTATAGTTTCATTGTTAATTTTTTAAATAAGAAAGGCACTTGCAGGTGCTGCAGAATCACTAAATTGTGGCATACCCTAGTTGAGCATGTGGAAAACAAGTATGTCAAATGTATAATCAAAATATTGATTACATCAAGAGAAAAGTAAAAAAGAGTTATTTATGTAACCAAAAGCAGAAAACATTTCAATAAATTATTAAAATCATAACAAATAAAATCGTCTCCTAAAAGATAATGCTTAAAAATCCTAAAACAGGCAAGTTATACTACGAACGGAGTTTCTTATGTTATCTACCTCTAAGTATGAAGGAAACAAGTTAGAGAACAAACAAAATTTAAAGTTTCAACATATGAACCATTAACGCTTACACGCTTATTCCAATGTTTTTCCAATAACTATGCCTTCGAAAAAAAAATTATTTTGATAACCCTTTTTGAGTTTTGGAAAGAGATATTAGTTACAGGGGGCGAGGTTGGGGCTGTACAGTGGATGTTGTAATTCCTCAAAGCCGCATTCATCAATTGCTTCTTTAACGATTAGTGCTTTATGCACCCTGCAATTGTCGTGCAGAAGCACAGTTTTCTGGGATAAATTGTGAGGTCTTTTTTCGCGTATAGCTGCTTCCAAATTGAATATTGTGTTATTGTAGACATTCCCTATTATTATAGACTCTTTTGTCATATGCTCAACTCATAAAAGTCCTTCAGCATCCCAGAGAACTGTAGCCATCACTTTTCCCGCTTAGAATTGCGCCCTCGCCTTCTTGGGTGGTGGAGAGCTCTCAGGAAGCCATTGCATGGACTCTTGTTTCGTCGGTGGGTCCTAGTGGTGTACCCAGGTCTCATCCCCAGTTACAATTTTAAAGAAATCCTCGTCTTGGTATGAAACCGCCAAATTATCCTCGCAAATTTGTCGCCTACACAATTTTTGTTCAGGAGTAAGCAAGCTGGGAATCCACCGTGCTGACAACTTCCTCATTACCAAATCTTCATGAAGAATATTAAAAACAGATGTTTCTAAGCAGGTATTGCTTTACTTGCAATAACTGAAACTGTCACTCGGCGATCAGTCAACACCAAATCTTCAACTTTCTTTATAGTCTCCTGTATTCGTGCTTCAAAAGATCTTCCGCACTTGGGTCATCCTGAATGGACTCCTGCCCCATTTTAATTGCTTACACCAAAATTCAACTAGAAAATAGGACGAACTATTTTCCCCATCATTCTCTTATAGATATTCTTTGGATTATTGCCTTCTTTCGATAGAAATTTTGTGAAGCTTCTGTGTTTAAGTTTTTTTTACTCATTTTTGCACCTCTAGCTCTATACAGAAATGACAAATCTTACGCGAGTTGTATCAAACTTGGAGGATACATTCTAAAACGTCACAGAGACTTGACATTATAAAATTATCACGATAGCATTTTGTTTCCATAGCTAGGTAGATAACATAAAAAACTCCCCTCGTAGTTTCAAATTTGTTTTCATGTACCTACGGGGTACCGGGTTCTGTTTCATCGCATTTGTTGATCCTATAGTAAAATTTGTCTAAAGTTTTTTCTATGTCGTGTCTTGGACACGCCATAGGTTACACTAAGATTCTAATATTCAATTTTCCATAAAGCAAGTAGTCGTTAGACGATTATTTTAAATGCATAACTGCAAACTCGGCTACACTTTCGCTAAAATTACAAATGAGCTAAACATCGTGTAAACAAATACATTACACTTAACGAGAAAATACTGCAACTAAGCTTAATGAGGCAGCGCTAGTATTTTTACGGAATTCTAGGTTAATCATCCGGAAAATGCAGGTTATAAATATAAAGCATGAATGTGTATTAGGGTAGTGTGGATAAATAGGTTTTCGCGTCGCAGCTGAAAATGACAAAAGTGTTGCTAACGGGGCTTGTTTCCATGCTGTTGGGCACCTATTTCGTAAGTAATTTCGTTTTATTTTTCACTTAAATTTACAGTTTGACATAACTGAGATATAACGTTCGTTTAATATGGTTACTTAAATAATGCTGCAGATTTAATTCAGTTTACTGTAAAATAAGTATAATTCCATTTATAATTTATTGCTGCCCCTCTGCAGCAGTTGAAGGATTTTACTACCTTGATTTAATTTAATAATATTAAATTATTGTTTTTCGTAACTGTAATGGCACACAATTAACTTGCAACTTGATAGCAAATATCCGAATTATACATAATAAAAATTTTACTTGTTTAAGTTTAAAATGGTCATGGCCACTACTTAACTAGTATAAAGCGTGCAATCTTTTCAGCTTTAAAAAATCATTCTCTAAATACTATTATGTTCTTGTAGTAACTTAAATAGTTTAGCTACACTTTTAGCATACTTGCTATAAACGGGTTGTGCTACAAATGGAAGTGATATTATGAAACAAATTGAATAATCGATAGCTTCGCATTTAAAAACTTAACATCGATTGTCTGATAATTAATAGGTAAATACAATATGTATTATTTATTATGTGAACAAATTTTCATTTGGTTGGTATGCATTTCAACAAATACATTTAAAGTTACATCGGAGACAAAATCATTGAAGATTTATTGAAATCGGGTATTGTATTATAAATTGTTTACAATGCAATTATAAACATGTGACCATATAGTAAAAATATTGTGGTTGGAAGTATCACGCTACTGGTATCGCAATAGTTTTTGAGTATCGATTATAGCATCGCGATACATTAAAGAAAGTATTGAGTATCGGTGACGCGGCACTTTTTTAATTATCGATTATCGTGGATTTGCGATACAATTTTGCTGGAACAGCTTAAAAATCAAAATACATGGATAATACCAGTTCCTAAACTTGTAAACCCTTTTAAATACTAGGCAGGAATGTAAATATTGGGTAAAATGTAAAACCCTGTTCATCCTTTCCACATAGACAAGATTTACAACAAATCTTATTGCCAAGTACCTTGAAATAGTTTATTTTTAACAAATGTCTTTTAAGCACGCCGTTATAAAAAAATTGTTTAACTTTGGACTTTGGCCCACTCCAAAGTGCAAAATTTAATGTTTAATTTCCCAACGGAAAAATATCTCTAAACGTATAGCGATACTTGTTCAAGTATAGACAATGGGTGTCGCGATATTTTCTGGAAAAAGTATCGAGTATCGGAATCGCGGTACTTTTTTTAATTATCGAGTATCGAGTATTTGCAATATTTTGGAGATACAAGTTTGCTGGAACAGTCTAGAAAATCAAATAGATAGGTAATTCCTGTTCCTAAATCTGTAAACCCTTTTAGGTACTAAGTAGAAATGTAAATATTGGGTAAAACGTAAAATATTTTCTGAAAAAATATAGAATATCGGTATCGCGATACTTATTTTGATAAAGTATCGGTATCGTTATGGCGATGCTTAAAAAAAAATCGTTCCGACTGCTGATTAATACAAAGAATATGTACCCCTGTGTAAATGTAAACATCCATAAAAATCAAAGCATGTTGAACATTTGATAGAATATAACGACTTCCTAACATACTCCTTCTTGCCACTCCTAATGGATGTTGGCTATCAATAAGGCTACTTGAATCTTCGATAGTGCGGTTCTGAACAATGAAGTAGTACTCTATCCATACCAATACCTACGTTTCTGAGCCACGAGGTTCTTCTCCTTCTTACTGATCTTTTCCCCTGTATCTTGCCTTGCAATACTACTTGTAGAATTACTGATTTTCTGATAATCTGTTAAGATGATGAATATCTTCTTCTTAACTTTTTAATCCTGTAGGATTATAGTCCCCTGATAAATTTTTTCTATTCATTCTCCGAGGTAGATCAGTATTCTTTGTCTTTGCTTCTATAACCGTTCGTTTGATTTGGCTTCTTCTGTAATATTCCCTTGTCTGTTTCTATCCTGTATTTCTTTTACCATTTCTTGATTTTTAATGTTTTTATACCTTCCATTACATTGTCTCATCATCTTCTGTTGGTACCCAGTTTGTGATTCTTTGTAGCATTTTGTTGCTTAACGATTTAGGCCTTTACAAAACGAAATATCTCTTCTTCCTCTATCGCTTGTTCGATTTGCATCATTTTTCTGTTTTTGCTTTCTTATGCTTTTGCTGTACCTGGTATAGCTCTCAGTAGCTTCCCTTCTAATCTCGTAAGTTCTTTCACCTAATTTTTTTAAATCTCTTAGTATTGTGGTTTCATAAGTATTTTACTTCTCACCGGTGTTTCATAAGCAGTCCAGGGTTTATTTTCTCTCTGTGGATATTTTACTTTACTCGCGAGTAATTTAGCCTGCTGCATATGTCTGCAGATACGAGAATTCCGTCACTACTTTAAAGTTATATTTTCCTGTTTTCAGTTACTCTGTAAATATTATATTTGCTTATTAAATAATATGAATATCAACGATACTAAGTAGAACAAAATTACCATGTAGTTTATTAGCTTACAAACTTGTAGTTAATTTAAATTTATAGCATATTAGCATACTTTCCCGCACAAATGTGGAAATTACCCGTTATGAGTTGTGTTCCATGGAACAAGGCGTGATTAAGTATTACGGACACGTTACAAGAGAAAAGCAGCATCAGTACCTGCACTTCAACGTAACGGTACCATTTCCTCTGGGGGACAACGCTGGAGTAAATCATGAGTATAAAATTTTAATATTTTAACACTAATCAAGTTTATATTCCTAGATCAACTGTACAATACAATCGTCGTTAACTGGCAAGACATTCAGGACTATACATGCAATTCATGACAAAAATATGTGCAAAATGGCCAATATGTATCTAGGAGAATATTGGTACAATCTTACGAGAGCTGCTAAAATCCCCGTGAAAAAGTGTCCTATACCAGCGGTAATTGTTTTAATTCCGTTTTTTTCCAAAGAAGAATAATGTTTGATTTTTTTACGCTAGGGATTTTTCCACGCACGCCATGTGTTGTTAAATTTGAATTCTCTGCCTCTGCAAAATTTTCCTCTTGGTAAACTCAGATTCATAATGAACGTCGTCAACAGCAGCAATCCTGTTATGAGCTTCCTCTGCCTTCTGGAAGAAGTTGAATACGTTAATAAATAATAATTTAAGCACGAAAATATTTATCCGTACTTGTATATGCACTGCTGATATAGTTTTCTTATAAATATTTTTAAATTTAGCACAACTAATATGTACTGTTACTTGTTAGAAAAATGATATAAATCGCCTTAATAAAATTTAGAAACGTCTGTTTATATTTCTGTGGAGGTATATAATTATTTTAAAACAACAAAGTAGGAATTTTAATAATTTCAAACGTAATATAAAGGTCTTCATCTGAGTGTGTTCAGGAGATTATATTTTCTGAGTAATTAAGAAATAAATTAAATTAAATAAGAAGAAGAATGATATTAGAAAGGTTTTGTTAGGAAATTCGGGGAAACATGAAAGTAGAAAAACATTTTTAAATTACGAAAAGGTTTCACGTCTTAATTTTAATAAACTTTTGAAAAGAGGCTTTTGAATTAAAAATTAGTCTACGAGAACTTCGTTAATTGAAAATATCATTAATTTCTTTTTCAAAATAGCTGAAGAATATACAGTATTAGCAATTCTAAGCCGCTCTCCAAATTCTAATAAATAGAAATAAATTTAGAAGCAACCGTGAAACTGTTGTTTATTTATGATGCTTATTATGAATTCTAGATGGCACACAGTTGGTAATTTTCCAATTAATAGAGAATAATATACAGGGTATCGATTTGAAAACGCACAATGTGTTATATCTCTAGAAGTAAAAGCGGTATTGAAATTCCGAGAAACGGTTTCTACAACATGGAGGGGGAATCACCACGAATCGTGAGGTAACTTCCTGATTCAACCCCTTAAATTTTAGATACTCCAACCAAAACTTTTAAATAAACACCAATCTTGTGACACCTCATTGAAAAATTGTTACATAATGCTATTAAAAACTAACAAATATTTCTTACTTCAATTGCTATTGACTTGGTGAGGGACTCTTCAGAGGTATTTCTCAACCAAGTTACATTAGTTAGTTCAAGTTCCTACTAAAGACGGCAGCTTAGATGCTCAAGTACGTATTTAGGTGTTATAAATATCGTGATGGGGGTTTTTCTAAAGTTTTTTTACTTATACCACCGTCTCAAATCAATCGTGTAATGAAACGTAGGAAGACTGGTAGCTCGGGCATATTCTTCGTAAAGTCAAGTACCAGTTTTTAAAACTTATTTTAGCAGGCAAAACAGAAGGGCAGAGAGGTAATCTGGACTGGTTTAGATGTTCATACGCTGTTTAGAGTTGCACAAGATCGGAAGGAAATTGTTGACAACCTTCATTCAATAGAGCTGGCACTTAAAGTGCGATTTAAGGTATTATCGCCCTAAATAGATTTCCACAGTTCATATCTTTTAGTTTGAGATTTCTCTACTTTATCATCATCATCATAATGGTGATCCTCGTTTGTACCGCTTGCGCAGTGTCGAGGCGGTGTGAGGCAATCTTAAGCTACTTTGTGCTATGCACAACAGGGCCCGATGCGGATCACTGTGTGTGCGAATTCATGCTTGACTTGCCTGGTGTGTGTAGGGATGTTTTTGTTTATGGTCTTGTTACTCCTCTAATGCGAGCGTAATACGAGGAGTGCCATTATTTTGATCCCAATGGCAAATGTAGACCGGGATTCAGTAATAACCGCCCAAGGAATTAGAAACATTTCCGATCCTTGGAGTGATCCGAGCGGGAAGCGTTCGGACTATTACATCCAAAGCCTACTGCCTTACCACTTAGACACCCCAGTCCGTTCTATACTTTATAGTAAATTTAATATTCACTCGTTGCTCCATGACAACTAACAGAAACACGATATACGCGCTGGCGTTCTGTGCTAAAACTAACAGATGTTAGGTCTTCGTTTGCGCCCTGTCTATTGATAAAACTGTGAACTAAGTATTGTATACTGCTTTACTTTTGGATTCAAGTGAATATAGCTGCAGCGAGAATTAAATTGCCAAATCTTGTATAATTAGGATTATCTTCTAATGGCCTTGTGCTAATTAAGTTGTATATAGATCTCATTTCTCTTTTTTTCATATTTTTGGGCGCTATCAAATCGACAGCATTTTTATGTAGTTCGATTTTTCACTTCCGGTGTGCGGATTGTTTTGCATTGAAATTAAAACATACCCCTCTTTTAGTATCTCACTGAACAACTTTAAGAATTATTTTTATTTTGATTTGATTTGCTGTTGAACGTATATTGTTTCCGCTTCAAATATTTCTTTTTCTACGACGAACACGCATTTTGCCAAGTGCGAGTTCCATATCCATAACCAACCATATTATGAATTCCAGGTTTTTTCTTTCTGCCACATATATTAAATACAACTACAAAATATTTACAATTTACAATAAATGTGAATATTAATTATTAAAATCATGCGAATTACAAAAATGGGCTTCATGACTATTCATGAAGTTATTTATGTTAATAATATTCATTAACTAATAAACAAAACTTTTAAGGTATTTCCGGTTTTACAGTGAATAGAAAAATGAAATACGAATAGGCTATAAATACACCTTGACTTTCTTAGGAGTTATTACATGTGTTCAGATTATCAAACGGGTTTTTATCCACTAAAATGTTTCCGTATTCAAAGGAAAGTTAGCTTTCAGCCTTTTAGCAATTAAGCAGAGACGCATCAGCTTTTACATCACAAGGGAGGGTCCAGAACCCTAATCCTTCTTCCCTGAAAAGCACGTTAGTTGTAGTTTTCGTTTGGTTGGGTCTGGACAATATACTGTATATGACAAATGGAACAGCTGATATGATAAACTTCTTATTTCTTAGTTTTGGGCATCTGGTTTTTAGTAATAATGTTTTCCATTATGCAAACAATTAACAAAATAGGAATATATTATCAGACTACAGTAACGATGTAAAGTTACGTAAGTATTATTCCGGTCAAATCACTCCATTTACACAATATGTTGTGCATCAATAACCAAAATGCAGCTATTTAGCATAAGTTTCTTGTTTCCTTTTATATTTTTTTTGATGTCTTATAAATGTAATACCATAGTTTTAAATTGGTAACCAAAATTCATTTAGTATGTATAATTCATCTATATACAGGGTGTATCAGAAATAGGTACAAATATTTAAACCAGTAATAGATTGGCTCAAGTAGAATACAATGGTACTATTCATTTTTCAAAAAAACATTAAGTTTATTTTTTTGAAATAAAAAATTAAATAAAATTTTGTTTGCGAACTGCTGATGATACACAGAAAATGCATTTAAGCTGTAGAAGGTTATTACCTAATTGTAAAGTAAATCCAAAGTGGCAAACACGTAAAAACTTTTCTGGCTTCTGATAAACTACGGAATTGGGAGGGGTCAAGGTTTAATTGAATCAGTTGGACATTTTTGTAATTAGAAGGCATTTAAGAATTTCATTTACCGCGAAATTAAATTTTTGCGTTTTCACTTTATCATGGGGTATACAAATTAGAAACAAGTGCTGCTTCATGCAAAATAAAACTCCAAACGCATAAAGCATTTAAAAAAGTACTAATTTATTACAGAATATCCATCATTTATTTAAATCAGTTTTAACATAACTGAAAAAATCATAAAAAATAGTTTACCTCAAAAGTGAAAAGTGGATCACAATAAATGTTCAAAATGACGACCACCACTGAGAACACAGGCTTCTGCCTTCGAATCATTGAATTACGTATCCTTGCGAAAACGGTAGGATCTTGCCGAATCCTATCGGCAACGTCTTCAATGCGTACCCTTAATTCCCCAACTGTGTTCACTGGCATAGAATAAACGAACTGTTTCATGTAGCCCCAAAAAAAAGATCTCAACTATTTAAATCTGGCGAACGAGCTGGCCATGGAACTGGCCCGTTTCGTCCAATCCATCTTCAGGATGGTTATTATTTAACCATTCCCTTACATCCCTAGCATAATGTTACGTAGTGTCTCTAAAGATACGTTTTCAACTTAGATCATACACATGTACATGGATAATACTACTCCATAAGAAACTAGGTACGTCACTGTTGTAAGGATCCCAACAAACTTTTTTTATCTGTCTCTTTTGCCGTTGCATGACATCCAATAATGTTGTTTCACTTGTACCCTTTTCAATATTGGCGCTCGCCCAGTTGCTGTTGACGTATGGCGAGAATTACACAAATTAAACTGTCAGTGAGAAAAGTAACAAGAACACTGCATAACCTGCAAATGTGGAAACGTTTTGTGTTATTGAAATTTTTAATTTTAATCTAAAATGGTGCGAAAATGCGTTATTTGCAGTGCTCCTCAATCAAGCAATTGTTTGTTTTCATTTCTGTAGACGTAGAGTAGAGTCTTTATACTTCAAAAAAGAATAATTCGAATAATGTTCGACCTTTCATCAAGAGAACATTGCCGACCAATTTTTCAGAATAATCGTATACTAACGTTAACATCCATATTTATACAAAAGTGCGTCCTATATGTAAGAAAGAACCCTAAGAACTTCCCTCTTGTAAATGATAATCACACTTACAGCACCAGATCCTGTAATAACCTTCAGATAGGTTACTATAATTTAAGCTTATACAAAAAGTCTCCAAGATACTGCTGTACCTCTCTGTATAATAAACTGCCTAGAAATCTTAAAAATATCATAAATGAAAAAACGTTTGATGGACAGTTCAAAACTTTTTTAACGGAAAATGCCTTCTATACATTAGTAGAGTATTTAAACCTTAGGAATAAATAAACATTATATTAGATTACTGTAATTTTTACTTTATTATTTATTTAATAAATATTTGACAGTTACAGAGGTGTCAAATAATTAATTTTGAAAAATGGTAAGAATGGTTTTGTTGCAAGATTTAAAAGACTGCGAGAATTGCACTGGTTTATATTAGTTCTATTTACATATTTAAATTTCCCGCCGTACATCACGCGTGAGCGCATGCGTAGATTGCATAAGGGTACAGAGAAAGATGGGTAGATATGATTTATTTGTCTTAGGAAGAGAAGGAACAATAGTAGATTGTTTTACAAGTTTAGAAAAGTGTCAGTTTTCCAGCAAGTGCAAATGTTTAATTAACGAGCGAGCGCAGCGAAGCGAGTCAATTAAATTTGCACGAGCATGGAAGAAACACTTTTGAAACGTGTAAAACATCCTTTTTTTTTCGTATACTTAATAGAAAAGGATAAATAAAAATTTAAAATTTGACATAACATATTTTAAAATTTGTCATAAAATTTAATCAAGCAAGATACTGTGTTGCTTGCTTGATTACATATACTAAAAGTGTTGCTAACATGGTAACAAAACATTATAACGACGAGTAAATAAAAAAAAAGTGCTGCTAAGAAGAAAAGTGTTGCTAACAAGTAAACTAACACATTTCTTTACGATTTTGTTGCTAACAAGAAAACTAACACATTTCTTTACGATTTTCTCACAATATAGTATGCTCTTTTCCATTAAGGATACGAAAAAAATAGTTTGTCTGTGATATCTTTACAACACACTTTACAATCTGTTGTCACATCCATGTAAATGTGTATGATCTAAGGTTTTCAAGCAATTCTGGTAGGACTTCGTTGAGAAAGTGTAAATACAGAGCTTCATTTAAACGAGCAGGTAAAATGTATGGCCCAATAAGGTGATCACCTACAATGCCTGCCCATACATTTAGGGAAACCCGTTGTTGGAAACTGTGTTCCACTATTTCGTGTGTATTCTCATCTGACCAAATGTGGGTATTATGGACATTAAACACTCCTTGCGTAAATCCCGTCTCATCAGTAGATAACAAATTGAACAGGAAATTTGGTTGGTTCGTTGCACTTTTGAAGAAGCCATTCACAAAAATCGTGCCTACGTACATAGTCCGCTGGTTGCAATCCTTGAACGCGTTGAACGTGGTAAGGGTGTAGTCCCTGATCCCGCAAAAGCCAAACACTAGAATGGGAAACGGCAATTTGTAACGAAAGTCTTCTAGTGCTAAAACTAGGACTTTCCTCCACTAATTCCAAGACATGCTGTTCTACATTAACAACCCTTTCTGCTCTTGGACGACCGCGATGATGGTTTTGTGGTTGATACGTGCCATAATCCCGTAAATGTTGGACTGTTCTAGTAAATGTAAGGCTGTTTGGAATGCGGCGCTGAGGAGATCGCTCTAAGTACATTTGCCTTGTCCTTGAGCTTCCCCGTAAATAAGAACAACATCAGTAAGTTCAATGTTCGTAAAATTTTCCATTTTGGTAGAAAAACTGCTTGCCAGCTTCAACAACAGACTGAATAGAAATTACTGACCTACCTAATAGTATTGGTTTGTGGCAGGTGATAAGAAATTTGTTTGCACTTCTATCTTACTCTCCTTTGCATAACATGTCTTTCAACTCAAATTTTTGTTATTATCCTGCGGTATTAAAAGAATTTTAGGTCAAATTTTCAATTATTAATTTCTCATATATTAAGGGCCCCATTGTCAAAGAAATGTTTTTTCTAGTTTGTATATATTGTAATCTACCATCCGATTTAATATTTGTATCTATTGCTGATATACCCTGTATAACTGATTATTATAAGACGTTTATCAAGCTTTCGCAAATGTTGGGTTGTTTTTTAATAATTTGATACCCGCCTGAGCTTCAACGTCTAAAGCTAAACGCGACATAATTATGAAAAACGAACCTTTTAAAAATATTTCGCGCAAGCTTTAGCTATTTAAAAGATTAGTTAGCAGTTACGCATGTTAACAAAGTATACATTTTGTATATCGATACAACTGGTTTGATATAATTTTAAATTAAACTGAAAAGCACCAATCAAGGTAGTGTTTTTAACAACAATGATGTCATTGCCATGATATTTTCGCTAACGAAATTGAAGCAAAAGTGGCTACCCGCAGACGCATCGGTTATTAAACTGATGGTCTCAACTTTCACCCTATGGACATCCACAAATCTTTGGCACGTTAATGCAAATCGTTTTCTACGATGATGATTATTAGTATTTTGAAGTTTTGTATTAAACAAGAAAAATATTCATATAGGGTGTGCATATATTCAGATAAAAGTATTATTTCTGGTGGCAGAACAACAGAACTTACATCAACCCAAAGAAATATTTCCAAATGTTGCTTCGTACGTTAACAGATTAGAAAAACTTATATGTGTTTGGTCAATTTTCATGAAAATGATAATGTTGTTAAAAAACATGGTGGACAGCCGACGGAAGTTATAGATGAATATGGTGCAGCAGCCCGGCCTTTTTTGAAAGGATAGGTGGTGCTTTCCTGGGAAGATATAGACTGTAGAGCTTGTGTTGACATTGTGGAGGGCATTTAGAACATCTTTAAAAATTTAAGACAATACCATTGATTGTGTGTTCCGTTTTCGTGAAATTGAAAGTTAATCATATCATGTAAACGGTAGATTAAGTTTTTACCTTGTTTCTGCGCTTTGTTTATGCTTTTCAAACATTTATCGTTTTTTAAGGCCCTATATGTGTTCATTAACAGGAAAATGCTTTCAACAAATTGCTGTAGGAGCAGATGTCTACTTGTATTTTAGATCTATATAATTCTATTTTTCTATAGGTATACTCCTATTTTTTATTAGAAAATAAAAATGTTGAATGATAAAGGCATCTAAAATTGATATTAGATATTTAATAATCAGAAATTCAGTAGTATAGATCATACAATGAGAAAAGCTAGGGTATAGTGTAGAGATACAACAACGAAAATTTCTATACCTATAAGATATGGTTAAATGTTAATAATGCCTAACTGACTGTGTTATACTCAAACCTAGTCAGGGAAAATATGGATAGAATACAAAACTACACCGCAGTAATACAAAGTACAGCTCTATGTTAGTATATAGAATACACTGAAAGTTTATTGTAAAGACGAATTACATGCCTCATGCAGAGAAATAAAATTGTATCTGGCGGCTACTAGTCTATTCAGTTTTTTAAATTAGATAATTCCATAGAAATAGCAATACTGTAATAATAGATTTACCTCTTGCAGTTGTAAAAGTTGTAAACTGTAAACATAGAAGGAACATTAATTAATAAATAAATCAAACCAAAACAGTTGAAAACCCAGCATCTAGCTATCATAACGGCTAACAGTTGAATTTGTAAATATTTAGAAATAAACCACAACCTAGCTTCCAAATTAACAACAGTACGGCTTATAGTTAAATTTCCGTAATATACGCGTCTGGAGATATTCAGATTACAGTAAGAGATTACAAGAACTAAATTGAGCTTAAGGTGGAGATTGAGAATATGACACAAGATCAAGATATGAACAACAACATAAACAATTAATCAAATAGCATTTATAGACAAAGTCGTCGCTGACAGTACAGGTAAAAACAAATACAAAAACAAACATATACCGTAAAATTTAAATAGAAAAGAAGGGATGAGACACAAAGAGTGCACTAGAGATAAACACAGAAACGCACGAAAGCTAAAGCTAACACTGAGATAGAGAAAATAAAGGACACAGTCCTTTGATCTTAAAACGCGCTTCAGGTTTCAATTTCAATAGTAAGATACTCCTTCCATGAACAAAATATAAGAAAATATTACAATACTGAATGAAAATCAAGACCAAATCAATTTTCAACTATAAACACCAAATAAAATAAAAATTCCAATAACCAAATTTACATTTCCAGTAATTTTTTAACATTGCTTTCTATAATATAATATTCACACAATATTGAGCTTTTAATATATAAGATGTTGACGTTTTCTTCTTCAGCGAACATCAAACGGTCTCAAGCCTGCTTTCTAATTCACTTTTGCTGAGCAATATATTTTTCAGACATTTTGCACACAAAACTGCGTGAAAATGTTTCAAAGATATTTGCGGGTTATATTGATGGTCTCGATTGAGTAGAGTCTCCGTCAATATTTACATCAACCCATATTACAACGTTCATTCACTGTGGAATCCGTCCTGAAACTCTCTTCGTATGCGAGTTAAAGCGAATTTTTCCGGCGAGCTTTTCCAGGGTCCCGCATAGTTATATATGCGAAAACTCCACCTGGAAGCGATATTTTGCATACTAAAGTGTGACCAGCGAGATAAAATGTCGTAAAACTGAAGCTGTCCATGTTTATTCATGATATCGCTGCACTGGGGCGGCACACAAACAACTTTCGAACAAATTGTCGGCGTATTTTGAGTGACCCGCAAAAAGCTCCGTGGATTTCACTTGACGTATTGCGGGTTATTTATTTTCATCCCGCGTTTTCTGTTTCATGTGTCATGTAGGGTTTTTCAGGATCTTGATAAAGCTAAGCGCGGCATGATATGAAAATAATAATCAGCTGTTGCTATTTTTCCAGCGGTAAGCGCAGCGGAAAATTTAAGGCCCGCACGTATCTCTAAATAAACGAAAAATGCTAGGGTCATGCTGGTGAGTTGTAACTGCTAACGCCGTTTAATTAAAATAACTGGATGCGTCGTCAATTAAAAACCGTTTGGTAAATGATTGTCTCGATTTTTTCACATATCGCAGAGGTTAAATATGTTTTAATATACAGCGCGTAGAAAACATGCAGAACCATCTAAATAAGGCGTTTACATTTATACGTAGAAATTTAGTGCTAAATATAAGCATCATCTACACTTGGGAGAACCTTAATTACGAATTTCGGTTTTAATGGATCCAAACCTAAAAAAATTAATTTGGACAACCTTCTTAAATTCAGTGTTTAGTAAACGTGTGAACAATTACGAGAACGAAGTTCTTAAACTTACTAGTTTATGAAATACTCTGTAGAATGTATAAAAACGTGATGGAAAAGAACAAGAAAATATCTATAAATAAATTCTTTGGATTAAAATTGGATACCGTTCTTGTTGCTTACAATAATAGTTTACAACCATTTGAACCCATGGGGTACTATCCACGTTCTGTTTTGTAACAATTGTCTCGATGAGTAGGTTGTGTTCTAAAATATGCAAAGACCTGAGCATATACAGAAAGAGCCTAGGGGAAGTTAACCCTTGGGAGAGATTATCTGTCCTTCTCTTTTTCATGTTATTAAAAGTATAGTTTGTTGTACAGTATAAATATTATAGCGAGCAGATCAGCAATAGAATAAAAATATAGTTTATATTCTAATAACACTTGTTCTAAAGCATTATATATTGTAAGAATAATTATGTTTCATTTTTAAATTTGAAATGTGATGAGGTGAAAGGACGAGATAGGAGAAGAGTGATGTAACGGACTGTAATAAATCTTAAAGACGAAGAAGAACAACACAATTACAATCTAAATGTTTAGGTCAAATTTAATTAGTTTTACTGATAATCAAATCTAGATTTTAGAACAAAATTTTCACTTTAATTATGTAAGTACCTTGCATCCACTGTACATTTTGATTTTACTAACTTAACCTTTGGGCTATAACCCACGCTTTATTAGGTAGCTTCAGTTAAAAATAAGTGGACGCGACTGCCTCCCTGGACTTTCCCATACTGGAAACTGTTCATATCATCTTTATTCAACAGTAGAGTTATTTTCCTCAAAACGGTTGTTCAAGTGCTATTCTAAAACCTTGCCTCGTAACGAACAGACTTACAGGTTTGTAAGAAGTCCCGCCAAATATCTGCGGTGCCCCTTAATTTCCTTTTAATATGCAACCAGGCATACTTCATTCTCTACTATATACGTCGCGCGGTCTAACTAGTACCGATCGCTGTTGCTACCCTGGAAATTATATTTTGTAGAGCATAAAAATTCGATTTTTTTATTTTCGCGGAAAAAGATTCTTTGACGCAAACAAATAACAACCGTTAGAATAAAAAAAAATATTTTTCTAAAAAAGAGGGGGAGGGGGCCGGTGCGCTTACATATATCCACGAGTGTAATATTTCTTTGCATATTCATATGCTCCATTACGCACTGAGCGATTCAGTGAAAACCCCAGCTTCCTATCTTTTTTCGTTTATTAATTAAAGGAGTTTGAAGTTTCAAACTTCCAAGCTTCGTAGAGGGCGCCACAGGAAAATTACGGAGTTCTTCAAAAACATATCGATAGCCCCTTGCGAGGTCTATCGACATATGAAATTTAAAAAAATTCCTTGGAGCAGTTTTTGAGAAATAATTTTTTGAAAATTTCCAAAATTTTGAAAATTCGTAATTTAGGCCCCTTATAATTTTTCAAAAAAACTTTTTATATCACCTCATTTTACCCTTCATATACTATTCAGAAAATAAAAATCATTTGAATCGATTCATCCGTTTTCGGGTAATTGGGCGTTAAACTCAATATTTTCAAAAAATCATAGCGCCCTTCAGTTTAAAGCTAGCGAGTTCGGCAAAAAACTAACAGATTTGTCTTATGACCCTCTATCGTTATCCGCGATAAAAGTTTCAAAATTGTAATCACGAAAAAAGTGATACCAAAAAAACATGCGTAACTTCCGCTTCCGGTTTCGGATTTTTTTGAAAAGCTTATTTTTTCGATGAATTTTCGATACACCCCCGCATTCCAAAGCGCATCAAAATCGGAACAATACTTTCGGCTGTAGGAGCGTCACATACGTACATACATACGTACGTACCCACCCACAGACAGACATTTTTTAAAAACCACTTTTTTGGGTTCCTAGAGACCCAAAACGGATATATCCGTTAAAATCTCGATTTCGAAAATTTTCATGATTTCAATACTTACCC
>JABXWE010020054.1:0-17320 GCA_014611495.1 Limonius californicus | reverse complement strand
TTAAAGTTCATATCTTTAAAACAGAATTTCATGGAAACAATAACGAGAACTTTAATGTTGCACGTATCTGCCGATAAGTGACTGACTGCCACTTGATTATGTAAAGATTAATATTGAGTTGACGCTCTAGTTGCTCTTCTGGAAGTACTGTTAAAAATAATAAATTTCGTAAATACTACATTTGACAACAGTGCAAGGCCATGGTATAGTGATGAAAAGTAGAAAATTTGTTTTTTGACATTTGTCAAAATGCTTCATGTAATGTCGGCCTACTAATTAAATTCTCAATAAATGCAAAGACATCGTCAACGTTGCCAAGTATAATATTCTTTAAGTGTCACGTGTGAGGAAACTAAGCACTATAGGAAGTTCGTGTTAGTGTTTTTGAGGACTGTATTTCTTACAGAAGAGTGCTACCTGAAGCTTTTAAGGTATTTACAGGACACCCTGTACATATATATATATATATATATATATATTGAACTAATAACTTCTCAAAATATATATGGTTTATTGATGTAGAAATAGGTACTATTTTTTTAGTTTCCATAAATGTTAATAAATAGTTATATACTCCACTTCCATATACGAATATTTCCTTCTATTTTAAAAAAATAATAATACTTTTTCTATACTTACGGTATTTGAAAATAAAAGCAAGATTTAAATTATGAATCAAAAAGATGTGCTAAATTATTTTATAAACGAAGGCGTCTAACAAAGTATAAACCATTTTTCTGTGTTGGTGCAATTACACTTATTGCTGCGAGCAAACGGATGGCGATGTAAAACTGTCTTGGCGAGCATCTTTCCCATTGAGCAATCAGTAGTCAATCAATCGGTGGCGAGCAGACGGCGGCGAGCAAGCGGTGGCGAACAAATGACCTAGAACCGTTCTCTATTAAATGTGTGTTAATTTGTTTAATATTACCCGGAATAATTGTTACTATTTTTAAAGGTCAAAGACGACAAGATGGATACAGAGGCCCTTATTAACGTAAAAACTTCTCTAGAACAAGAGCTGCAAAATAAGAAAGAGAAGCTAGCCGAACTCGAGAACGAATTGAACGAAAAAAACGCAGCTCGTTTAAAAAAGCATAAGGAGCTGCGAGATCGCGATGAACACATGAGTAAATTTATTACAACTTTTGGAGAAAAATCGCCAGTCATACGCGAAAAAATTGATTTGATGCAGCAACAAATACTTTTAGTGTTGGACCACATAACTAATTCCGTGGTTGACATAAATTTTGAAGAACTAGACAATATTCAGTCAAATTTGAATCAATCCTCTTTTGAAGGTTTATCTAACCAGTTTTCCCTTTTTACATCGCGGCTGTCTAGGGTAGGTTCAAAGTATTCGTAGTTGTATGCATAAGATATGGATGTTCATAAATTCATTTCCTTTAGCTAAGAACTTTTAAAGAAAAATACAGGACCGAACTGGGCAATTTACAAGCGAGAAGAACTACATTGCAAGCTGAAATGCAAACTCTAAAGAATCCTAATAAAACTCGAGATGAATTAACAACCAGAACAGAAATTGCTAAGGATAAATGTGAAGCCCTTCGGCATAATCTGAATACAACAACCGCTGCTGTTGCTGAAGTGGAACGCCGTCAAGTTGAAATAGAGGTAATGTGAAATTTTTTACAGTACTTATTTTTCTGTTTTGTTATAAAGCATGTTTAAAAATTGCTAACTAGACACTGTTATGGTTAAGGGACCGCGATGGGTTAGTGCGAATACCCGCTGCAGTCGAGGTCACAGTGAAATGCGGTCCGATCGACCGCGTGGTCGAACCCCGGCTGAGGCGACCGTATTTCACTTAGTTAAGTTTAGGGTGCATGTTGCATGAATGGCTAGTATGTAAGGGACGCCTGCACCTCTTGAAGTAATGCGAAAGCGGTTGCGGGGGTGTGTGAATGAGAAAAAAAACGACACTTTTAGGAATGAAAAAAAGTATCTGCTTGATACGTTCTTACAGTGACTTTGACGTTTGGCGGTTTTGGTTTGACATGAACATAACCTCAGCTTGAAATAAGATAAAAATAAGAAATAAATCTATTAAATATTTGCTTAGAAATTTACATATTTTAATTTAGCACGTATTTAACTCAAAAAAATGTCGAAAGGCCGTAGGTGCATTTCTGATGTTTAAGTATGGATTATAGATCAGATAAAGGTTTGAACAATTGAAATTAAAAAATAGTGTCCCACCTTTTTATTAATATATAGAGAAATGATTTTTTTGTGACTTATGGGACAACCTTTTTAGTAAACAAATTGCCTTGCCATAATTGTTTGTATGTTGAAAATAGAGGGTGTACACCTAGTGTCCATTTCCTTAATACTTCCTATGTTATTCGAATTATAACTGTTAATAACCTTCGTAACAGTAACTGTAAAAAATATAAAAAAATATTTATTATTATATTATAGTAGAATATGCGATTATATATATATATACACATTTTGCGAAAACTTTTGTTATTAGTTTAAAAGCAGCGTAAAACGAAGATTTCTGTTGGCGTAAAAGTAACTACGAAGAAATATTTTATACTTTCCATTAGAAATCAATATTACATATACAAGGTGAATACTTAATCTTGTAGAAGGTAGGTAGGCTGCACACATAGGTATCTTAGTAAACTTTACATTGTTTAAATAAATAAAAATGAAAGTAGTTACGTTGAATGTACTAAGAAACTACAATGAAACTATTTACTTATAAATAAGATGCAATTTTGCGATAGGTACATTTACAATATTTATTTCTTATAATTTAAACAAAACAAACACAGAGATAGTCAAGATAGCATAAAAATATATTGACATAACAATAAAATCAACAAGAAAAATAAATCAAATGGCAACAGAAAGAAAAACCGCCAATTAATGACCTAATAAATGTTCCAACTGCCGTCCACCTTGCTGTTCGCATAAGTCAATCCGTCGCAGAAAAGAATTTCTAACACGAGTTATGCATGGGGTGATTGACCTACATGATTCAATAATTCTTAGACGTAAATCTAGCTGAGTTTCTACGAGAGTTTCGTAGACGGCGCTTTTTACTTTACCCCAAAAAGTCAAGTCCCGACTACGTGGAGGCCAAGGATAAATTGCACTTTATGCAATTGATATATTATGGAAAGTTTCATCTTGATAGTTTCTTACAATTTTATAGAAATGGGCAGGTACTCTGTCATTTTGAAACCACATACACTGTCTAATATAGAGAGGAATGTCTTCTAAAAGTTGACGCAATTCATTTTCTAAATAATGCAAATACATTTCCCCATTTAAACTACCCTTAATGATACCGCACCACACATTTACAGCAAAAATTCTTTGGAAATGTGCTGGCCGAATCCAATGTGGGTTATCCTGTGAATAGAAATGGCAATTGCGTCTATTTACACACTGATTGCTACTAAACGTCGCATTGTTAGAAAAAAAGAATCTTTCTTAAAATAGTGGATCAGTAGTAAGTTAATTGTTTAAACATTGGCAGAAATTCATTCTGCGTGGACAATGATGTTCGGTAAGGTGTTGCACGTATGTTTTATTTATTTATTAATTGTCGTATGGCTCTTTGACACATTAAAAGAGAATTTCAAAATATAAAACATTACTAGAATATAGAATACAATACAGCATAGAACATAAAATAATAATAAGACATACTTTAAAAGGTTACAAACGAACATTTAATCTATTTATATAATCTATCGACTCTAGGGTCGCCATCAGGAAATCTTCTGGTCTGCCATTGTATGATCGTATGGTACATTCTTCTGTGATATGTCTGATGGTTTGGGTTTCTCCGCAATCACAGAGAGAGGAAGGTTGTTTGCCCCATTTGTGTAAAGAGTATGCGCATCTGCCATGTTGGGTTCTGATTCTGTTAAGCGTGGACCATGTTTTACGTGGTAAATCGAAACCCGATGGCTTGTGGGTGAAGCACGGCATGTTATTGTTTTGTTGTGCAGTCCATTCTTGAGTCCATGCGTTGGTAAGGTTGAAGTCATCTGCACTTATGTGACGTAGTAAGGATGAAACCGGTTTGCTTTTCAAATGTTAAATATTGAACTTTGGCTAAAGCCTACAGTTCTTGCAACCACTCATTGGCTTATATGGGGATTACCAGTTACTTATTTGATGACTGCCGCGTCAACTTCTATAGTCGTGACATGTTCTTGTATCACCTTTAGCTTGGAAGCCTGTCCAACGTCCGCTGCGCCTCTGCATTTTCCTAAAATCAACATTATATCCATTTCCTCGCTATTAGAATTCATTGAAACTGATTCTTATTACTACAAGAATGTACACGAATCAACAATTTTGTGCAGAAATTGGTTAAGTTTTGACAAAACGGTAGTTGACATTTGCATGACCAAAGGACTCTTAATGTAGAAAAACGTTTTTTGTAGTTAAAAAGAAAAATTAACTGTGCATTTCATGCACATGTGAGAGGTGTAGCTACCTACTTGTTACAAGATAAAATGATCGCACTGTATAAGGTGTTAAAGTTTTATGTCTAACTTTTCTTAAGCAGTTTTTTTATTTAAATGGCGCACTTTCAGCCATGAACTTGAACTTGAACTTGAAAATACGTTTATTCATAAAACTTAAAATAATACATGCCATTTTATTAATATGTTAACTTAAATGTATATGGCAGTGGAGCGTTCTAGGCGTTGGGCCTCTTCAGTCCTGGGCTTCGTTTCTTCATCTTCTGGGTTGGCGGCATCTTGATGAGTTGATGATGGGTTGGTGGTTGGTGGGAGGGCTGGTTGTGTTGGGCTGGTGTTTTGAGGCTTCTTCGGGCATCTGTAATGTTAAGTAAAAGTGTAGTATTGTCTGTTAGTTGGAGTACTATCGTGCTGGAGAGGGAGGGTGGTAAATGTTGTGGTATCCTGAAAAAAGGGGGGTGCAGGGCCGTAGGTAATTGTACGTGTACCACATTTGGGGGGCCACAGGGTCATGGAGGCCGTCTGTTCACCTCATTGATAGTGGAGTGTCCTCCACTATGTCAGTGAGGATTCCAGGGAGGTCAGGGTACAGGGAAGATAGGAGAGTGATAGGGGGGTGAGGGAGTTTCCTGGGAACACGGCTGACTGGGACGAGATCACGGTTTAGGGGTTTGTGGGAGGTCATGAGGTTTTCGTTGGCGATAGGCATGCGTCGATGAAGGGTGCGAGAAATGTATTTCTGCTGAAGGTGGGAGAGGCGGTCGCATATCGGGGTGGTTTCGGTGTCGATGTGGACTAGGTGGCCGGGGTGTTCTCTGTGAAGACGGAATATGCGACGGAGAATTAGCCTTTCGCATGCTACGATTTGATGGAGGAGATGGGGTTTGAGAGTGGCGTTGTTACGGACCAAACGAGTATTTTCTTCGACCCGCAATCTGATAGGTGGAAAAAGACCTGCAGCTTAGCTCAGAGGAGTAGGGGGTTCACGGAAATCGCTTACGGAAGGAAATCTTCCTGGTTGTGTACAGAGTAGGTCAAAATTAACGGGCGCTATCTTGAAAATCACAGCTGATTGTAGGTTCTCGTGGAAGGCCGGAAACGCGACAGCTTACGGGAATCGAACCCACCTTTATTGTGCCTCCCTCCTGTTTAGAAAGCTTGCAAAATTCATGCACACACAAATACAAATACAAAATAATAAAAGATGTAATGAATTTTGAAACGCATATAATTAAACGACTGGACATGACAAAAATACAAAAATGACGGCAATTGGTAATTTAATAGCTCTATATTACAAATAGTTAATTTGCGCTTAAGCGGAGGGACTCGCCGTCGCTGGCGCACGTAAATTGTCCAAACGACTACGTGGCCAGTGGCGTCGGATCTTACACGAATAGCACTATATATATATATATATATAAAATTAATCTTTACGTTTAGTAATAGAAAAAAGGACGATCGGCGACTGAAGGTCGCTTCTTGTTACATAAAAAAAAGGTTCCATCACTTTTGCAAGTTTATGCGTAAACGGGTTTTTTCTCTTTTTTTTTCACCACACAAAAAACTAGGTCCTTTACCTTCACTTCCGGTGAAGGCAGACACTATTCTGGGGGTAGTTTTCCAGATGCAGGTACAGTCTAGGGTACTTTCAGGTCCGGGAAAAAGAGGTAGACGACTTCTTCAGAAAACTTTGGGACGAAACATCCGCTGGAAATTAGTTTACTTCCACTTTCACGGGCTCAGTTCGCTTGTATCCGAATGAATCGAAAGAACAATTACACTTAATTGGTCTGTATCCAACGCTAACACTGCTAATATTTATTCAGATTCGACTTCGTCGAGATTCTCTTTTTGCCTACGGCAAAACTATGATACGGTAAAACTCGATTTAGCAGAGGAGCTGCGAAGGGACCCGTTATCAGGAAAAAAGGACGTTATTTCGTTTCAAGAGTCTAGCGCCCACTGCCCTTCCCTCGCTGCAAACAAAATTTCCAGCCTAATTTGTTCTAGAACGAAATTGACACGTGCGTTTTCCGAGAAGGACTCAAAAGGCAATTTCTAGAAGGCTAGCGCTGCCAACAAAGGAATTCCCGGAAATGTTTTGGTCGCCGTTAACAAACATATCAAGCGCTCGAAAGTGGCCTTGTCAAAATTAAATATTTGAAAATAGTGAAAATTATAATCAACCTAAAAATGGTCATTAAAATAGAATCTCAATCCCTATGAAGTGGCAATTAGAGTACGACTCTAATCTAGACAGAGTGGCACAATTTAAATGAACATAACAGCGTATAGGGGGCTCGGTATTCAATGACGGGGCGAATGAAGGTGTTATAAGTGTAGAGGAGGGTTCGGCAGTCGCAGCCGTGGAAGCGACCTTGCATGCGCCGAAGAAGAATGGAACGGTTTCGGACTTTTTTCAGGGTTTCTCAGATGTCGAGGTTTAGGGAGCAGGTATTTTTGAAGGTGATCCCCAGGTATCGGACTTGGTTTGAAAGGTGGATTGCTTGATTTTGGGCAGAAATATTTATGTTGGTTGGATCCAGTCTGGGGGTTCGGGAGGAGTTCGGATGTCGAAACAGGATGGCGGTTGATTTATCGCCGTTGAGTTTAATCCTCCACTTGCTGGTTCATCTGGAGATGTGGTTGACGGCAACTTGGATTTCGCGGGATGCGGAAAGGAGGTTTTTTTGGAAGTCCAAATGGCGATGTCATCTGCGAAAAAACGGGTTTTGGCTCGGGTGGGGTTTGTGACTGGGAAGTCGTGGGCGAATACGGAGTATAATAGGGGGGAAAGTATGGAACCCTGGGGGACGCCTGAGAGAAGGCCGATGGGGTGGGAGTGGGAGTCGAAGACTTTAATTCTACAGGAGCGGTTGGTGAGGAATGAGTGTATGGCTTTGACGAAGTGTGGGCTGAGATTTAAGGAGAAAAGTTTTTGGACGAGACCGTCATGCCAGACGTTATCGAAAGCACGTTCTATGTCCAAGAAGACGGCGAGCGTGCATCGGTTCAGATTGGCACTTCTGGTGGAGTCGGTATGGATTTCGAAGATGGGGTTCATAGTGGAGCGGTGGGGGCGAAAACCAAATTGTTCTTGGGGGAGGAGATTGATGGATTCGAGCGTTTCTCGGATGCGGCAGGCGATTATTTTCTCAAGGGTTTGTCGAGGATGTTTAGCAGGGATATGAGGCGATGTGATAGGGGGTTGTGGGGATCTTTGCTGGGTTTGTTGATCATGATCGTCAAAGCTTCTTTCCAGGCTGTGGGGATTTAGCCATGACATGCAGAAGCCTTTTTATAAAACTTACCCATAAATATCGATAGGAAATGTTTCTTTGTATCGATAGCTAGTTCAGTATTTCTTTTATGTGGGCATAATCTTAAATTTCAAATAATCCTTTAAAAAATTAAATAACACTAGAAGCTTTTGTTTTACATGTACATAAGTTTATACTAGTTAAATCCTCTATTGATCGAAAAAAATGTAAACATATATAAGGCGTTGTATTTAAAATAAAATATTAGCACTATACCCAGCCCAAACACTCTGTACCTACGATAATAATTTCATTTTATAAAATATATTATTATGAATAAGTTTTTCTAAAAATATTGAAGAAATGCGCACTTAGACGTCCTGTATATTGTTACAACACTCTCCGATTGGAATCTTTTTAAATATCCCTTGTTCCCGTTTTCAATAATAAAGGTATTCATGTAAAGTTCAGAATTACACAAATGGAATATATTAAAATTTCTATCTTTAATTTTAGGGTCAGCTGTTCGGCAACGAATTGTATCATCAGATACAGGAGTTGGAAAAACAGCTCGAAATCGTAGGAAAAGAAAATCAAGAAATGCAATCAGCTTTAGACGTCGCTTTATTATCAGAACACGTCTCTAAGAAGTTGAAAGAAATCGAAGATATGGCTTCGCAGCGAAATGAGAAACTGATTCTTGCGCTGCGTTCGAAAAGGTCAAAAGCGATGGAAAATGAAGTTGAAGGGGGATTGAATAACGAACTTTGGCAAGACGACGGAAAAGCAAATTCCGAGACGAAGTCGCGCTCAGCAGAACTCAACAACGGTTGGAAATTAAATGACGAACTCTCAAAGTCTTTTCAAATTAAAAAACCAAATGCTAAAACTGAAATTTTAGAATTTGATATTGATTTAACTGGAAATGAGGAGTAATTTCAGTTTGTTTTAATCCTTTAAGTGTTGAATTATTTTATTATTAATAAGTTAATGTTCACATGTGTAATTCTTAGTTATAACATATATTTAAAATATAGTTTGTAGTACAACTAACAGCCTTTACACTACATTAATTCGTTAAAATTATTGATAGACCCTCTTCACATATGTACAAGTTATACAAGGTGTTTTATTGTTTACCCTACTTTAGTAATTATGTTGACATACGATACATTACATGTAAAAATAATATAACTTACTCTTATTTAAACTTACACGTGATGTTTAACGAAAAAGAATTAGCTTTTTAAAAATTTTAAAATATTCTGTACCACCAGTGGTAGGTACATGCACCATAGTTTGGGAATCTAGACTAAGATGATATTAGTTTATTTGATCTTGGTTGACCTACAATGGTGTGAACAAATTCTGCCTTGGTTGCACAAATAAGATGACTTGCAGTTTAAACCCATTTTTTTCAAATATTTTTATTTCATCATTGCAAATATAATACAAGTACTTCAACACAATACTAGTAATAATGGGATGGAGCCCGCGTCAGCGTCATTCAGGTGGATCGGCTGCCTAGACTAGAGAAAGCAGTCCAGTGGATTCCAGGGGAACCTAACGAATAGAAAATGACATTAGTTACCTGGCGGCTTAAAACTTCGGGACTGGCGCCAAGGAGAAGCCAGACTAAGAAACTAAGAAGGAGACGCCACCTGGCAGAATTCTTGTTTTTAGCATAAGTAAGGAAGCTGAAACGGACATCAAGAGTAGAGAAGATAAACTGCATTACTTATTTACCACTTTAACTATAAAAATTCAGAAGATTGGAGATAGATCGTCGGCCACTGAAAATAGAGAACTTGCAGCATAGGGACAGGGTGCATCTACGAATACCCAACCAACTGTGCCTTTTCAAATTATTGCCTTAGGTCATGGTGCGTCCTCGGATATCTCTAAACCACAGAAGAAGCTGCAGCAAACTCACCAGAAGCAAAAACTCGAAGAGGAAGCCCTACACTCGTCAACTCCCATGGACGCTTTTGTTGATGAGGTTTGGGAGCTGATGGAGATTCTGACCGAGTCCGAGTCGAACAAAGAGGCTGACTGCGTTTATATTGATTCCATCTCCTCCCATCTAGACTATATATCACACAAATTACCCTGCAGTACTGTCAAGCGGCTGCTGCCACCTTACGCAAACATCTAGACAGCCATCAGAACACGGAAATCTTGAATTATAAAATCTAAGATCTGTAAATTAAATAATTAGTTTAACAGAATATAATTTTATTACTTTAAACGACTGTCTGCTCCAAACCGCTGATTTCAGTAGACTAAATATAAACTATTTGTTTGACACACTTTTAATACTGTCTACAACTTAAATCTCAACTGCGGCTGTAACTAATCTTCAACTAATTTTGCTTGTTTTTATAATTGACCACCACGAACGATCCATCAATGTGGTTGTGTGAAATAAACACGGTATGTCGTTTGCTACTTAGGTCTTCTCTGTTTAAATTTTTGCTTCAAAATCGAATTGCATTTTAGTTAGTGCACGCGTTAAATATCTAATCTTTCATTTACAGTGGTGTGAAAAAGTTCTGCATCGCCCTACGAAATAATTAATTTTTGAAGTTTAGCTACATTTTTGGCATAGTTTCCAAACTTAGAACTCCATAGAAAACAATTAAGGTAAGTTCTTTTCTAAAATCGATAATCAGTTATTCGTGCATTTTCTAATGGGATTATTAAAATGCATTTAACATGAAATTTAAAAGCATAATTAGGAGAAATACTTACATTGCTCTAAGAAATTAACGCACCAATTATTAATGTTCCGATAAAAGAAAAGTTGTGCGCTATCTACTTCAATCAAATGCATGGAATGAATGTCTGATACAAACCTGACACACATGTTACTCTTGGTCTGTTTCGACATCTTTAACTTTGTAAAAAAAAAATTAATCAATTTTACATGCACATTTACAATTTACTTGCAATTTCGTTTTACTTTAAAACGTATCAAATCGTGTAGCTGTCATTAAACAATTGCTTGTACTATCAGTCATATTTAAAATGCAACGTATCTCAAGAAATTTAAATCATGATGAGTGTGTCACAGCCCTTACTTTGTCCGAAGAAGGGTATTCTTTCCGCGCTATCGTTGACAGCCTTGGGGTGAACCGCACAACCATTTCTCGGGTCATCCAGCGTTTCAGAGAAATTAACAAATATGACAGGCGACGTGAGCAAAGGCGACCACGTGCTACTACCGCTGTAGAAGATCGTTTTCTTCGAATGTGTGCACTAAGAGAGCGCTTCACCACTACAAGAGCCCTCCAAAGACAACTTTCAGCAGCACATAACGTGCAGGTTAGCATTGAAACCGTTCGCCAACGTCTTCTGGAAGGAAATCTTAGAGCCAGATTACCAGCTACTGGCCCACAGTTCACTGCAGACCCCTGCAGACACAGATTGGATTTTGCTAGAAACCACTTGAATTGGGAAAGTGAAGATTGGAGTACAAATTTTGTTTGGAGAGTTGTGATAGGCGCATTTGAGTTTTTAGACGTCCAAATGAACGATATGCTCAATGCAATTTTGCCCCCACGACTGCATTTGATGATGGCTCAATAATGGTATGGGTATCCCATTTCTACTTCACGGCTCACAGATTTCTGAAGCCTTCGTAAGAAATTCGCTCTGACATTGTCCACTCGCTCGTCTGACACACACAGACATCCTGAACTTTTGCGTTACAGACGCACCCTGTTTTTCGAACTGTTAATACTATCGACGAATGCTGTTGTCGGACGGGGGGACCTCTTCTAAATTTACGTAGGAAGGCCCCCTGTACAGAAACTATCGAACTGAGCTTCGTAAGTTGCAAGATAGAAAATGCTTTATCCTTTGTGCTCAGGAGTCGCCATGGTGTACACTAGAGTTGTCACGTGGAAAATAGGGAAGACAACTTCAGCATGGGGCACTGAAACCCCAGCGAATGTTTCCTGATTTAAACTGCACTTTCATGACATGTAGGATGCATGGAATATGGAATTCCTACAATCGTTTAGAAACACGGTGTATATCATCTAGATGCCAATAAATACAACAAATGTGATAAATATGAAAGACGTTTAATTTAGTAAGCAACGCAAAATTGCAAATATCTCGAGAACCATAAATTTCTGGGCTCGTGTTTATTAAGACTTTTCGGCTTATATTGAGCTATAGTATATGCCCTACTTCAATCGTTTTCGTAATTCTTAAGTCTTAGCCTACAAACAACACTAGTCATGGTAGCTAAAACATTGTTTAATTCAAATCTTAAACGTTGTATAGCATATCATTGTAAAGCTTTTTTATTGCAGTTTCCACCTAAGTAGTGCAACCTATATAAACTACTCACAACTGAATAGGGATATTGCAGTCTAAGACACTTAAAGGCAACACCAATTGCATTTATAATAAAAAACTACCAAAACAACAAAATGCAACTTCTTTTTAATAATGAACATTAAAATTACAACAAAGGTACGTTTAAAGAAGGAATTTAACAATATTATAATGAAAATCGTTATTGTCCCTTTTCACTTGACTTAAATTTATTAAATTCGAATACCGCGTGGCACCTCCTCTGGCAGTAATAACTGCTCTGCACCTTGCTGGTATACTCTCAATGCAATTATCAATATGTTCTTGTGGAATTTGATGCCACAGTAACAGCAATACAGCCTTCAGCTATTGCACAGTAGTAGGCCTTGGATTATGATTATCCAGCTATCTCTGCAAAAGATCCCATGCATACTTGGTGGGGCTGAGGTCTGGAGATAGCCGAGGAACAGCAAGATGGTGTATTTCCTCATCTCGAGGCATCTCTAAAACAACCTGAACACGATGCGGCCTTGCGTTGTCGTCAAGAAAAACAAAATATTTCCGCCCAACAGAGTTGCGACGGTTCAGAACATGATCCATGTAACATTAAAGATATGGAGGTCAGTAGGCCACCCTAAAGAAATTGCAGCCCATACCAGAAGACCACCATCACCAAAGGAAACGACTGGTTGGGTATACTGAGGTAAGGTACGATGTTGGGCACTACGATATACTCTTTGACGCCAACTATCATTGCTGAGACAATATCTGGACTCCGAAAATAGTATATCATCCCACGGTGTCGCTTCTTGGAGCCTACGTCTTCACCATTCCACCCGGTGTCTTCGTTAAGCTACAGTTCTTGCAGGACATCTCAAGGGGCGGTATGAGGTAAGTCCTACCTTAAACAATGGATTTCTCAGAATTTGGTTGGAGACTCGATTTTCTGTGACATTCTGAAGCATTTGCTGTAGATGTCGATGTCGTTGAAAAGGGGTGTATTCTTATATTAATTACCAGAAGTCGATTCTCACGAGGTGTTGTGATGCGAAAAGATTCAGTTCCAGGCCTTTCTGCAGTCGTACCTGTATGTATAAGGAGCGAAACGGCACATGCAATTACGCTCTGCGTGGTTCCTAACATATCAGGAATGTCAACCTAGCGATCTCCTCTTTTGGTGCATAGCAACGGCTAAATGTCGTTGTTCTATTGTTAAATGGTTTCTCTTTATTGTTGTTTATTATTAAGAACACAAATGTAACACATGAATTTTAGTATATTTAAGTTTAGTAGTTTTAGTTTTGTACCTAACTAGTTGAAGGTTGGTACTAAAGGCAGAATAACAAATAAAGATGGACGTGCCAAACTAAGTTGTTATGATTGTGTTTGCGAATATACAACATGAATAAGAAAAACGATGAACAAAAAAGCTCTTAAGAAGACAGGAAAGATTATTCAATCAAATACACAAACTCGACTTGACACTAATACGGTTAAACAATTGCAACTTGATTCGATTGTTTTTTAACATCAAACATTTCCGCTTGCTCTAATTATCAATAATAGATTATGATTAGCCATCAAATACAAACATATATTCTTTATATTACAATATCCCTATTTATTTTTGAGTAGTTTAGTTGGTTAGTTGGTACAAAGTCATGACCTACTAGTACAATAGAGTTTTATTATTTAAAAACAACTGCGCCAAAATTACTTAAGTACAGTGACATACATTATTTTTAGCGCTGATTAGAAATGGTTAAAAATGGTGGTTGTCATGTGATAAACAATCAATGATTATATTATATTCGATTTGCCTGTTATATTAAGTATTTTATATTACTTACACATAAACATTAGTATACTATTATATCCATATTTACATACATCACACATACACACCAATATTCATATACTATATATAAATTAATAACATATATATATAAAAGAAATGTTCCGATATTTTCATTAACAACAAAGTTGTAGCCTGTAAAGCGATTCAGAGCCTGTATTTGTTCTCAATACAACTTACCGCTTTCGTAATTTTTGAGAATACCCTGTCTAACTATAAACATTCTACGTGGGCTTAAACAGTAGGAAGATTGGAAGGTTGTTTTATGACGAGAATTATATTGCTATATAGTGCTGATTGGAAAATACATTGAATCGAGAATTAAGCAATACTTCAGCATGGGCCACTTCTCAGGCGATCGATGACTGGGTTCCCACAACTGGAAGTGTGTATTTAAATTATTTAGGTGTCAAAAGCAATTCCGCGCGGAAGTGCGAGTCGCATGTTCGAAACTAGATCTAAACAAATTATGCGGATGAACTGGAGGATCTCTACTTTTTGAAAGTAAAAATGATATAACAAGTAGCATCGTTTTGGTATACAAAATGCGTTCAATAAATTAGACGTCTTAAATGTTGAATGCTGTACCGGTCGAAGATGCCCCGGGTTGTTATATGGCGCTTGTTGCGATTCCTTTCTCTTCGATGGAAGCTTACATATAAATAATTCGAACCAAGACTAATTCCAGTCTTCTGTTATAGTTATAACCGCTCAACATGCTGGTCCTTTACATTCTAGGTATACAGTTTGATAGTATTGGTTTTAATTAAGTGTAAAAAGAAGTGGGTGCCCTTTTTGGAAAACAAAATATGTGCAGTTTCATTAAGTGACCGTGTTTAGTGATTTATACATTTTATTTAACGTTTTCAATTTGGAAAATTTGCGATTATTATAGGAACCACGCAAGTGACAAATGTTGAAAAATTCATTTATGACAAATAATCAAAATTTTTGAAACCTTGATCGAAATTTTTTATATCCATACTTAGATTCAAATGTGGCAATGTATTATTATTTTTGTAGTGGAACATTGTCGATCTTTTATATAGTAACTGAAAATTTAATATTTATTTCCGTTTACCTTTTTATTTTATTATATATTTCATTGTGCGAAAATAAACTAACGAAACAAATAAATATCACATTTAAAGTGTCTTAGTTTTTTTCTATTAAGGCACACACCGCTGATATTATTTGGTATATAGTGGGACCCCCGTATCCAAGCTTTTCCACGGATATCTGAAACCGTGGATAGTAGTGAACGCTATAATTTAACATTCTAGATGTCTTCATAATAAATTTGGTGTCCTAAATTTAATTTAGGAATATAATAATGGGATATACGTAGAAGAATGCTCATAACAATGGTATTAAAGCTAAACCGTGGATACGGGAGTCCCACTGTTAACTCTTAAAGTGCTACGTATCGTAAATAATGAGAAAATCTTCCTAATATGTGATTCTATTTGAAAAAGCGGCCTCGAATATCGTCTTCCCATAGTAAATAGATATATTTTTGTTTTTTTTTATCATCTTGTAGAAATTTCTTTTACCGCTACGCAGGGTTTATATATTGAATAGTATGAATTATGAAATATATTCGCCTGGAGAACTAAGGACACCCTGTATATGAGATTTTGCAAAAATAGAATAATAAACCAGAAAAGCTAAAAATATCTTTAAAAAATGCCTAATTTCACTAATATGTACACCCTCTTCTAATCTTATGAAATTGTGCAGGATTTTCTCTGATTTTGGAATCCTCCGGGCGACAAGTATCTCCCGGACCGCCGACCGGAATTACAGTGTACAGAACAGCTACCCCAGGGCAGTATTTGGTGCAACCTGCTCCTAGACCAGCACCTGCGGAAGTTCCACAAGGGTACCCTCCACCAATTGCTGTAGTGGTTGTTCCTAGGTATGAAAACACTAAAACTGCAACAAAAATAAACTGTTATAGAATTTAAAAAGTAGTTTCAGGAAGGTAATAATCATAAAAATAACGATTTTTTGAACTTCAAAATGGGATGCAAGATTGTAATTTTTTTAGTATATTGAAGTATGTTGCTTTGAATGAATATTTAATAGAAATTAAATTGGTTAGACCCCATCGTATTAGCATTTTATGGTTATGATAATTCGTACTTTCCCATTTTCAAAATCTGGAATTAGTGCATCTAAGTATTTAAAACGATTAATTCTCATTTGGCAAACACATCACATCATACAGTATTATGGTATCATCACATCGTAATCATATCATCATCATATCCTCTCATATTATGAAGTCTGATCTGCTACACCTTTCGCGCGGTTGTTAAGGCAGTGACGCGGAAAGAGCGGAAAATGTTTTTAATTAATACTACCTGAAAATAGTTATCAGATAGGAAGAACATTCTTTAATCTTGTATGTGAAAGTATTGCTCATCGAGCGTATAGTTCAGCAACGAAGTGGATCGTTTAAATTTATGAGTAGCTTTTAATGTACAAGTGTATATACCAAACTTCGAACGATAATTAATTTCTGAATTAATGATAACGGATCTAATTTATAGGCTTTCTTCCTGTGTGAAATTGCGGTAACTGGAAAAAAAAGTAATAAATCGCCTACAGAGACGAAATAAAATGTCGATAAAATGGTTCCTTCAC
The DNA here is from genome assembly GCA_014611495.1 of Limonius californicus. NCBI lineage: Eukaryota > Metazoa > Arthropoda > Insecta > Coleoptera > Elateridae > Limonius > Limonius californicus. The sequence goes on along the minus strand of JABXWE010020054.1, from coordinate 752 downwards.
GTTCGGCTGGTCTTCCGGTACCAGAATTCAGAAATTCTCGAATTCTCCGGTAATCAAATTTAGAAACTTCTGTCTTGTTCTGAAAAGGTGTTTTATTACTGTATATTTTTAGTCGATTTCACTATATTTTTCGTGAATGTTGATACTGAATGTCTAACTTAGGTTAGCTGCTCCTATATATATATATATATATATATATATATACAAGGCGTATCAGAAATAGGTACAAATATTTAAACCAGTAATATATTGGCTCAAGTAGAATTCAATGGTACTATTCATTTTTCAAAAACCATCAAGTTTATTTTTTTTAAATTAAAAAATAAAATATAATTTTGTTTGAGAACTGCTGATGATACATAGAAAATGCATTTTAGCTGTAAAAGGTTATATCCGAATTGTAAAGTAAATCCATAGAGGCAAACACGTAAAAACTTGTCTGGCTTGTGATAACAACAACAGACTGAACAGAAATTACTGACTTACCTAATAGGATTGGTTTGTGGCAGGTGATAAGAAATTTTTTGCACTTCTATCTTACTCTCCTTTGCATAACATGTCCTTGAACTCAAATTTTTGTTATTATCCTGCGGTACTCAAACAATTTTGGGTCAAATTTTCAATTATTATTTTCCCACATCTTAAGGGTCCCATTGCCAAAGAAATGTTTTTTCTAGAGTGTATATATTGTAATCTACCATCGGATTTAATATTTGTACCTATTTCTGATACACCCTGTATATATATTATAT
>JABXWE010020053.1:0-21200 GCA_014611495.1 Limonius californicus | reverse complement strand
ACTACTACTGCTGCTACTACTACTACTGCTGCTACTACTACTACTGCTGCTACTACTACTACTGCTGCTACTACTACTACTGCTGCTACTACTACTACTGCTGCTACTACTACTACTACTACTACTACTACTACTACTACTACTACTACTACTACTACTACTACTACTACTACTACTACTACTACTACTACTACTACTACTGCTACTGCTACTGCTACTGCTACTGCTACTGCTACTGCTACTGCTACTGCTACTGCTACTGCTACTCCTACTGCTACTGCTACTGCTACTGCTACTGCTACTGCTACTGCTACTGCTACTGCTACTGCTACTGCTACTGCTACTGCTACTGCTACTGCTACTGCTACTGCTACTGCTACTACTACTACTACTACTACTACTACTACTACTACTACTATGCCATAAAAAATTGTATTTTTATAGCCGACGTCATGTTTTTGTTCACTCATTGCCATCGCGAATTTTTATTATAATTCTGTAAAGTCTTAACTAAGATGAATGAGATCTATTTTTACTTAATAATTTTTTCTTGGTAAATGTTTCTTCTAAAGGTAATGCATCACCTGTATAATTCAAACAATTGAGACGATTTAAAGCTTCTGATTCGTTTAGAAATGAAAAGTATCAGTCCGGAATTTAGAATTTTCAAACTTGATTATGTATCTTTCTCAAAAAAAATTGTATCTGAAGTATGAATTTTTTTATATGACCAATTAACTGGTGAGGATTTCTATCAAAATAAGGGAAAGAATAGATTGCCATTTAAAAAAATTAATTATAGCGTCATAACTCAGAAACAAAAGCAGCGAGAAAATAAAAATTACATTAAGAAGTGTCTTGTTAAAAAATATAATTGACTTGTTTCAGAGTTTTCCCAAAAAATGTAAATAACAAAATTATCAATTTTGTGCGGGACTTTATCACCGCGCTGTATACAGAATATATATATATATATATATATATAGCGACTTTATTGCCGCTCTTGTGGTCGTCTATCGCATCCCAAAATCCAAGCTTTTTGTCTTGCCATAAGTCGTCTTGGAGATCCCTTCTTCCCATGGCCTTTCTTATCTCGTCTTTCCACTTTGTTCGTGGCCTCCCGGGATTTTCTCTTCTAGTTGGTAAATATATATACAGGGTGTCCAAAATGTGATGGTATACCATTGCTATCTCGAAAACGGTTATAGATGGAATAGGGCATCAAATGTTCAAAAGTTGCGTAATTACATGGCTTTTAATATGACATTTGAAGATTGCAAAAAAAATCAGCGGTTCTCAAAATATTTGAAAAAAACTGAAAATTAGTTAAAATTTAAAATCGCTGTAACTTTTTTATTTAAAGGAATTTTAAAAAACTGAAAGGTTTACATAAAAACATACACAATTACCTACATTTTCATCCAATCTGTGTATTTTTACGCCTACTAGATTTTGAGATACGGCTACTATCTTTTGTTTTTCCTATGGCCGCCATATTGCATTTTTGCATGGAAGAATTGGAAAAAAATCAACGAATTCAACCATGTATCATACATGGTACTTTAGCTAAAAATAAACCCATAAAATCAACTCTTTATTATTAACACACTAACTGTCAAGTTGCCATGAAATGAAACAATTGACTATCCAATCTAATCCAAATGACGCTTACGCTTGCCAACCAAGATGTTGAACAATTTCCATAAAGTGTATGAAAATGAAGTATTCTAATGAGGTAAAGTCGATATGCTTTTTGTGTATGCAAGAGCATTTCGCAATGCAAGAAATGCTGCTGAAAGATACGCGGACTTGTATCTCGAAAGACAGGTTCCTGATACCAAAATATTTGCACGGTTAGAAACAAATTTGCGCGAACTGGGAAAGTTTGACAAGCGGAAAAAAAGAAAATTAACCTCGCTTGGATGACCTTCCCCTACGTGTTTTAAACAATTTCACATACTTTCAACAGGATGGTGCACCAGCACATCGGGATAGATATGTTACGGAATTTTTAAATACTTTTAAACCCAATTGTTGGATTGGTAATAATGGACCCATAAATTGGCCGGCCAAGTCTCCAGACATAACCCCTATGGATTTTTCCATATGGGGAATTATTAAACATAATGTTTATAAGACGACGCCCCTGATGTAAATCATTTAAAACTAAAAATTAGGGAGGCGTGTAATAAAATTACCTCGACCGTTTTGAAAAATATTCAAAACAATTTGACCATGAGAGCACACAGATGTGCGTTAAACAATGGTGGTCATTTTGAACATTTGTTGTAGTTAATTTGTTGTTTTTTCTTTAATTGTTTAAGTTTTTGTTGATTTTGATATTTTTTATACTTCTCGTTGTTTATTATTTTATTGTTTCATTTCATGGCATCTTAGCAGTTAGTGTGTTAATAATAAAAAGTTGATTTTATGGGTTTATTTTTAGCTAAAGTACCATGTATGATACATGGTTGAATTCGTTGATTTTTTTCCAATTCTTCCATGCAATAATCCAATATGGCGGCCATAGGAAAAACAAAAGATAGTAGCCGTATTTCAAAATCTAGCAGGCGTAAAAATACACAGATTGGATGAAAATGTAGGTAATTGTGTATGTTTTCATATAAACCTTTCAGTTTTTTAAAAATCTCTTTAAATAAAAAAGTTATTGCGATTTTAAATTTTAACTAATTTTCAGTTTTTTTCAAATATATTGAGAACCGCTGATTTTTTTTGCAATCTTCAAATGTCATATTAAAGGCCATGTAATTACGCAACTTTTGAACATTTGATGCCCTATTCCATCTATAACCGTTTCCGAGATTGCAATGGTATACCATCACATTTTGGACACCCTGTATATATATATATATATATATATATATATATACAGAATAAATATTTGCAAAATCATTGTTAAGATCATTCAAACAGATTACTATTTTACTATATTACTATTACCGACTTCATACTTGCATATAATATTAGGTTATCTATAAATTATTGTTGGAATATTTTGCGTACGTCAATCATTCGAACAAACTTTTTTAGAGCTAGAGCTACACCATTGACTAAAAAATGTTAAAACACTTATCACAATTATATTGAAATTTGTAACAGTATGTGTTTTAGGTGCTTTATACAACGACAATGCCCCATCTAAGAATACTGTTTGTTTCCGTTGAATATAATTAGGCATTAAAACAGATCAAAGATTATTGAATTGAAGACTAAAAAAAAAAGGTTGAAAATCCTACTCGTACATAGATTGCCCTTCAATCTCAACAAATTTAAGTTTACCACTGTTTGCAGAGCTTGGATGCCTTTAGAAAAAAACTCTTATGTCAACAATCCATTTGACCGTAATTCTCCGATCACTCAGTACCTTGTCATGCACCATGTCAATATTTTCTTGGGGATAACAATTTTTGTGGTCCAGCACCTGGTATATTCCTTCCTAATGCGAAATGCCTGCACCAATACTTGATACGGCGGGGCGGAATCACCCAACACTCCAGACATGTCATTATAAATTTTCTGCGCTGATAAACCCTTCTTAAAAAGGTATTTTGTCACAGCCCTTGTCTCGAATTTTTCCATATCAGCAAAATCACCATTACAAAGGTAATATTAAATGTATAACTTTTATAAACAAGAAGATAGACACCTGCAACTTGGCACATATTTGTTTCTAGGAGGAAAATTCTTTTTTGTTGGCTAATACCTTCTATGTTAGGGACAATAATTGCTTAACCATCCTCGTATAGTATACACATATCCTTTTAAAGTTATACTAATAATTAAGTTTGGAAGGGGGGGGGCGAAGAAATTTTTTTTCTTGTAAGGTGTCGTGGCTTTGAAATGGCTGGAAACTCCTTATGTATATGGATAAATCTGCTGTATAAAACGTGCTACTGAGCGTCAATCTTCAGCCAACGTTGAATGTTAAAATGGCACATATTTCTTTAGCTAAAATCTATTTTTAGACATTTTGTTATCTTCAGCATGAGATAAAGTGTTTTCAGGATCGGATCGAGAAGGGTCAACGATTTGATAAAGTTCAAACACTTACGCTTACGTATGCTTTCTATGTAATAATCAAACTCCCATCAGTAACAAAAACATTTTCATAAAGCTAGAAACTTGCTCATTCCTTTTGCAATGATATTTGATGTCTTTGAGATGAAAGTATTTTTGAATAATCTTCAACAATTGCCCATGATTTTTCACAAGCACTTTGAAGTATGGAAAATTCTACACTACGCGATGCTGAAAATTTGAGGATCATAATTCAGATATGGAAAACCTTAAGAGATACGAAATCGATTAATCAGACAGAGACAGAAACCTAGTGATGTTAGTGTTCGGACTATGAACGAAACATATAAGTCTATTTGAAGTGAAAATGACGAAATCATATGCTATAGGTTAAAAATGGACACAGTAGCTCAGTATTCAAAGTTAATAGATGTATAATATTTAAAAATAGAGTAAGTTATTAATTTTTCATGCGATAAGTAATTATTTTATAGTCACCAGCTATTGAACCGTATAGAGTTTAGGCTAACCTGTGAAGTAACAATGCTTTAACTACAAGTTTCACAATTCGTAAAAGGTATCAGAAATAACTTTGGCAACAGGGAAAGAACTCTCCATGGAGGCAATTTGAACGGAACTCTCCTGATATTTCATTTGTAGAAATGTTCATTATGTAGGGGGTGGAAAGCACTTTTTAAGGAATAAAATACTGATCCGGATGACAGTAACATATTTTTTCTGAAAAACACATACACACCCTTAAATTTATAATTTGCTTTCAATAGACCTAATTTCTCCAATTATCGGTACTGATAATACAGATATATTCACGTATGGAGCTTCTCTTATTGTGGTATTCCCATCAACTTCAACGTATTCTGCTAATTTTCCAAGAAGAAGATGTTTAATGTTAGAAAACTATTTTCAAACACTATATACACTACTCTTCATATTATTTTCTTACATACACATAAACAATATCATCCTCACCTCGAGTAATAGCGTGTTATCAGCAATATGCAAACTATAAATGATCGTATTTTACTCTTCTAGCTATGTATAGGGCACAGCCGTCTCTAAGTAGAGACGGCTGTGTATAGGGCAAACTTAATTGTGTGTACTTCTTGTCATATATATCCAGGTTTCACTCGGAATGTAGCTATAGTTTCCTTCAAGTTACGTCGTTATTGCCTCACTGAAGTGTGCTTGGTAATCTCTGGTTAACATTTAACGAAGTTGTAAATGCAGGTAAAATAACAGACCCGGCTTTTAGGAATTTCATTTGGAAGTTCAACATTTTCAAATATCCATTTGAATGAAGAATGTTCGCCAATGGGTTCGACGTACAAAAATCTGCAATAGGGGCGAGATGAAGGTGTTTGATGAAAAAAGATCAGGATGACCAATTTCAGTGACGCATGCGGAGAATCGAAAACGAGTGGATGCTCTGATTCAAGGAAATAGCCGAATTAAGCAAAGAGAAATTGCTCTGCAACTGGGCATTAGTCAAGAAAGAGTGCAGCACATTATCCAGACGTTGAATTACAGAAAAATCTGCGCCAGGTGGGTTCCGCGACAATTGACGGATGTCATGAAAGAACAGAGAAAAAACGTTTGTCAAGAACTCCTTAACCAGCATCGTCGTCGAGGAGATGATTTTCTCATGAACATCACCACCGGGGACGAATCTTAGGTTCATCATTACGACCCTGAAAACAAGCGGCAGTCGATGGAATATCGTCACCCTTCATCTCCGGGTGTAAGGAAATCCAAAACAGTTCCCTCAACACACAAAGTCATGCTCACGATATTTTGGGAAGCAAAGAGTATCACTCACACGGAATATCTGCCAAAGGGAACATCGATTAATTCAGCCAGATACTGCGAAACCTTACGAGCACTCATGAAACGTATCCGTAGAGTAAGGCCGCAAAGGACCACTTTCTGGTTGCACCACGACAACGCCAGACCGCATTGCAGCCGCGAAGCGACGAAGAAAATGACGAACCTGAAATTTACGGTTGTTTCTCACCCTCCGTACAGCCCCGATTTGGCACCCTCAGACTTCTAGTTGTTCCCAAAGTTGAAGGAGGTATTGAAAGGTCACCATCCTTCGTCGGATACCGAAGCTCAGGCTGCTGTGCGCAAGTGGATCAAGAGTAAACCAGAAAGTTTCTTCATGCTCGGAATGAGGAAATGGATACAGCGTTTGGAAAAATGTGTGACACTAAATGGTGATTATGTAGAAAAATAAAAATGTAGGTTTGAAGTACAATAAATTTATTTTATTTTGACCCGGGTTTCATTATTTCCTCTTGTCTCAACATATTTTATAGGATTGGAGACCTTAATTATCAATCGACCCTCGTACTAAGCTTCGTCTAAGTAACATATATTTCTATTTTCTTGTGGTGATATGTTTGACTTCATAATATCTTGTTTATAATTTTATGTTTAAATCCCATTAATAATTCCTACCAATGTACTTTTTGAAAATTTTATTGCAGTATAATCTTCATTCAGTCTTCGATGTAACAATTTTGCATGTTTCCCGATACATTTGATACATTTTTCGCCGAATTAAATGTTCGCTATCAGTCCACGGTGTCCACATTTTTAAGTAAAGTATAAATAAATATCTACTTCGCACAGAAGTTCATCAACAACTACTTTGCGCTGTTTACTTCTGATGTTTAAAAAAATGTTATTAAGGCAGACAATAAATCAACGATCTAATTTAATCTTTGAAAAGTAACTTACGACTTATGCAAGCTAATTTTGATACATAGTTTACTGGCTTTAACATAAATAAGAATCTAAACTAAACTAAACAGATTAATTTTAAACAATAAATTAAAAATAGAGAATTTAAGCTTCTTGCTTGAGTCACAACCGCTAAGAAACCGCAGCCTCTTCGCAATATGTAAATTTACCTGCATGCGGCCGATGCTTTAAACCGAATGGTAAGTAGTTTGTAAATCCTTGTTCTACAAGTACCTTTTTAAAGCGTGTAACGGTATTATTTAAAGTAGACTACAGGCAATATCAAAAATCGAACCGCTCCATCTGAGAACATTGGGACAGCTACCGACGTGCTTAGTTATAATTGTGTTACGTGTGTTTGTAGAATACCTTTAGAGGGTTAGCGCACTAAGGCTGAATTTCGGAGACGTAAGATAGCAGAATCTTTTTAAGATAAAGTGTACTGTGCTTCTTGGTTCAAAGCTCCAGATAATCTGTTATATTTCATCATTAGCACACCATAGGGTTTTCCAACGTTCTAAATCGGATACAGTATATCATCGTAATGAGTACATTTTACATAAGGTTGCGGCCTTGTCGAAGACCTTGCCATGTTTTGTATAGGCTGAAATACAATAGTGATCTTCTTAATGACTTTTTAATCTTGTCTGTGCTGTTTCGGCTATTTTCTTGTAGATATTGCTGATGTTGTTCATTCCCTTACGTTTCCGCTGTGATACGCTTAAGGTCAACGACTACAAGAACGTCTTTTTTGTGCAATACCGTTTTTGATCAATTGTGAATAAAATATATTTGTATGCACCCATGTTGATCTTTCGGGGCTTTAAACTCATTTTCAAGTTTTTCTTTCTCATATCTTTCCATATACTTACATACATATATTTGTATGCACCCATGTTGATCTTTCGGGGCTTTAAACTAATTTTCAAGTTTTTCTTTCTCATATCTTTCCATATACTTACATACATATATTTGTATGCACCCATGTTGATCTTTCGGGGCTTTAAACTCATTTTCAAGTTTTTCTTTCTCATATCTTTCCATATACTTTATTGGAATATCGAAGTGAAAATGCCTTCTATTTGCTCCGTGTTTCTATTCTCTTTATGTTCTCATATCGTTTATTTATTTCCTTAATATTTTATTTCTATGTTCTTGAGTCTGATCGTTCTCTTACATGCATGTGCATTAGCAGTTCACAATAGCACAATTGCTAATTATTAAAGTTGATTAAACCCGAATTCAATATTTACCATTTTTAATGAAAATTAATGTTTTATAATACCAATTGTTTGACAAATTTTACCCAGTTAGTTGCTTGAACTCGCACGCTTCTATTGCATTGATTGTTGTTTGGTTACAACATTTGTGTATGAAACCAAAGTTTTGTCGCCATTCACAATGTGATTCAGATACTGGTCGCTATCAGCTTCGTAGTAATGCAGGAAGGTCAGTGTAGAGGCCATTTGCAGGTTATTGTGAACATCTATCAACATTTGTGACATTCACTCTGCAAAGTTTGTGGTACTGCAGCCCGTTCGTGACAATTTCATATAGTACCGTACGTGAAATTTGAGGAAAATTTGCGACCATTTCCCAAATCGTGAAACACCGATCTTCACGAATTTTCTTGTTTACATTTTCTACAAGATCGTCGTGGACAACAGAAAGTCTTCCGCTTCGTTCTTCATCATGCACGTTTGTTCAGCTAGCTTTGAAATTCCTACACCAGGGTCTGACCGTTTCTTCACTCATAATGCCTGGACCATAAACCTCGCATATTTCGGCAGCGTTTGTAAACGAATCACAACGCGCTCTTCGTATTTGGTGGGGTTTTCAATCGTACTGTTCATTTTAACGCTTTATTATACAACTGAATACCATTAGAAAACCACAGTAAGGCGCCGTATGGCTATCTCATCAAACCGAGGAAGGTGGTGCAGCGGTAGAGCGTTTACCTTTCATTCGGGAGGTCTTGGGTTCGAACCCCTGTGCCGACTGTACTGGCTCAGGTTTTTCGTGGTTTTTCTGGACCATACAGGTAAATGCTGGGACAATATTATCCACGAAATTCCATTATCCAATTTTCCTGGTCTTTCCTATCATTACATTCTCATTACTGGTTATGCCTTGTTACGGGCCAATCGAGCTTTTCCGACGACCCGTAACCAGATAGATGGAAAAGGCCTACAGCTTAGCTCAGAGGAGTAGGGGGAGTTCCTGAAAATCGTTTATGGGAGAAAATTTTTACTTGTGTACAGGGCGAGTCAAAATAAGTGGGCGCCACCTTCCAAATCCAGCTGATTGTAGGTCCTCGTGGAAAACCGAGAAGCCAACAGCTTACGGGAATGGAACTTACCTTTCTTGGCCCCCTTCTATATATTTAAAGCTTGCAAAATTCTTACACAAACAAGTAAAACAAGCACAATAAGAGGCAGTAAACTTTTAACACATATAATTAAACGGTTAAACATGACAATACAAGAAAATGACAAGTGATAACGCTATAAGTTTGGATTACATATTTTTAATGTTCTTGAACGTTCAGAAAAAAACCGCCCGCCACTGGTGCAACGGGATTTACGTTCTTTCATACAGCACGCACACCAGGGACGCTGAAGTTCACAAGAATAAAACGGAATATAATTCGGTAGTTTTATAATTAACAACTAACACCACAAACGACGACTGAAGGTCGCTGTTTCCAGTTACATGAAAGCAAAATTTGAAGTTTGCAAGATAACGCGAAACAAAAACGGGTTCTTTTACACATCACAAAAACTAGATCTTTTACCTTGAACGGAAATAGGAGCATCGGCACAATACTGGTTCACAAGATGATGATAAAAATCCATGGGTACGACCCTGAAGCCTGGGTTGAAGGAAGTTCACATCCAGGGGCCAGGAACTTTGATGCGTTCAGCGCACCTATGGTAACCGCAGAGCGACGGGAACTGGTTTCGAAAAATATCCGCCAAATGGTGATCGGCCAATTCACCCGGAATCGCCTTTACCGGGGTTGAATGCAGTGTTTCCTTTTAAATCCGGCAGTAGCCGATGGACTGTTTAATTCCCCTTGGTAAAACAGCGAGACGGAACACACATAACGGACCCGTCGAAAAAAAACTCAAAAGCCGCCACTTGCAGCACTTAACGCAATTACGGCCCCCGATTGATGGAATTTTCGGAGAACCGGAGTCATCAGAGATCGAAAATTGACTCTTTGAAAAACGCAACACGACCCCTCATTTCCCCAAAAAGGTTGAACCATATTTCGACATGTGATGAAATGTTCTAGAATAAGGGACACGTGAGTTCTCGGAAGTGCTTGAGGTCACGCACGAGAAAACAAGAGTCTGCAATTTTGACACAAAAGGAACTATCAACATAACTCAAACTTAGAAAGACAAAACAAAATAGCGAAACGGTAACCCAAAATAAGACTGCAATTAAAATAACGTTATTAATTCTTACGAAGCGGCAAACAAATTACGGCATTAATTCATATAAAGCGGCAAATTTGAAACGAATATAACACCCTTATAGGGACTGAACCTGCGTTGATTTTCCTTTCCTTTTAGGTCATAAACCATTAAAGCACTTCCAAAATGCACCAAATGGATTATGCCCCTAATTTCGCGGGCTTTTAAATTTCGAATAAACTTTGTACAGGAAAAAACAACTAAAAATGAAATCATACGAAATAATAATTATTGCCTGCGAAGCGCTAAAATATCATATAACTCTTACTTGTCAAATGTCACAACCTACTGAGCAAGCGAACATAAACGAGTATTACATATATCTAATATCCAGCTTCGGCCTATGCCACTCCCTTTAGAATTCCAGAATTATCTCTTCTGTAATAAAACATTCAGCAATGCTACACGTATTTGCTATTTGGTGTTGAATGAATATTTCATATGTAATTTGCTAATGTAAATAACATAAATACTTCGATGGTGTAGTTTAGATAGCCTAGTGTCAGGTTACTTGGTTTTACCTTCATATTATAATCAGTTATAGTAACCGGATACTGATTTGATTTTAAGTCTCGTCTTCAATCTTGATACTAAAATAATATATGTAATAGATATATTCTAGTATTACATATACATTTATTTTATTGGAGTATTTCGTTTATAAAAACACCAAATCACACGCGTTGGTGTATTTATATCTCATTTTCAGATTTTAAACACAAAACTACTAATTACGTGTTAGTATAATACCAATGACTTTGATTTTTAAAGGCTTAAAGTTTAGAAATATACAACCCTAAAGATAAACGCGTGTGACAATCTAATCGTTTTCCACAGAGTAGCGTCGACGAATCGTAAAAGTTCAGAGTATGAATAATATAGGTTAACCGTTAATCTAATATTAATAAAAAACAGATCCATCTTCATTATCTTATATTAACGTTGTCAGTTGATAGCTTTTTCCTAACTATCTCTATGGTAGTTGATATAGGGTGTCCCTGAATCTGTGTTTCTTCGAGAGCGGCTTGAATATTAAGAAGTAAAAACGACATTTCGAAAAATTGTAGAGATTTAGCTCTTAGTTTGCGAGCAAACAAAATTGTTTTTTTGTATGGAAACACTCTGTATATTTACACGTTTTTAGAATTCCCTTCAATATAGGATTAAAATGGCATGGTATGGTTATAGAGGTCAAAACATTATTGGTTTTCACATTATTTATTTAATAGCTTATGTAAAATTTGTTTCTATGCCTTCCTGTAACTAATACAGTTCATTCAATTTTATACACCCTATATTGTCTCATAGTCCATTAAAGTAGCTTTCATTTAGTTTACTTTAGATTATCTCTTACCCAAATGACATATTACATACATATCAGCTAATTTACAGGGTTTTAAAAAAATCTGTGTCAGCGGAGAATTTAAAAATACTAACATACAGGGTGTATCACAAATAGGTACAAATATTAAATCCGATGGTAGATTACAATATATACAAACTAGAAAAAACATTTCTTTGTCAATGGGGCCCTTAAGATATGAGAAAATAATAATTGAAAATTTGACCCAAAATTGTTTGAGTACCGCAGGATAATAACAAAAATTTGAGTTCAAAGACATGTTATGCAAAAGAGAGTAAGGTACAAGTGCAAACAAATTTCTTATCACCTGCCACAAACCAATACTATTAGGTAGGTCAGTAATTTCTATTCTGTCTGTTGTTGAAGCTGGCAAGCTCAAGGAAACGCTCTAAGGGCAAGGCAAATGTACTTAGAGCGGTATCCTCAGCGCTGCATTCCAAACAGCCGTACATTTACTAGAACAGTCCAACATTAACGGGATTATGGCACGTATCAACCACAAAACCATCATCGCGGTCGTCCAAGAGCAGAAAGGGTTGTTAATGTAGAACAGCATGTCTTGGAATTAGTGGAGGAAAGTCTTAGTGTTAGAACTAGAAGACTTGCGTTACAAATTGGCGTTTCCCATTCTACTGTTTGGCGGATTTTGCGGAATCAGGGACTACACCCTTACCGCGTTCAACGCGTTCAAGGTTTGCAACCAGCGGATTATATACGTAGGCACGATTTTTGTGAATGGCTTCTTCAAAAGTGCAACAACCAACCAAATTTCCTGTTCAATTTGTGCAAGAAGGGGTGTTTAATGTCCATAATACCCACATTTGGTCAGATGAGAATCCACACGAAATAGTGGAACACAGTTTCCAACAATGGATTTCCTTAAATGTATGGGCAGGCATTGTAGGTGATCATCTTATTGGGCAATACATTTTACCTGCTCGTTTAAGTGGAGCTCTGTATTTACACTTTCTCAACGAAGTCCTACCAGAATTGCTTGAAAACGTATCTTTAGAGACACAACGTAACATTTTGCTTGATGGTGCTCCGCCTTATTATGCTAGGGATGTAAGGGAATGGTTAAATAATAACTAGCCTGAAAGGTGGATTGGACGAAACGGGCCAGTTCCATGGCCAGCTCGTTCGCCAGATTTAAATAGTTGTGATTTCTTATTGTGGGGCTACATGAAACAGTTAGTTTATTCTACGCCAGTGAACACAGTTGGGGAATTAAGGGTACGCATTGAAGACGCTGTCGATATGATTCGGCAAATTCCTATCGTTTCCACAAGGATACGTAATTCAATGCTTCGACGTGCACAAGCTTGTGTTCTCAGTGGTGGTCGTCATTTTGAACATTTATTGTGATTCACTTTTGAGGTAAACTGTTTTTATGTTTTTTTCAGTTATGTTAAAATTGATTTAAATAAATGATGGGTATTCTGAAATAAATTAGCACTTTTTTAAATGCTTTATGCGTTTGGAGTTTTTTTTTGCATGAAGCAGCACTTGTTTGTAATTTTTATACCCCATGATAAAGTGAAAACGCAAAAATTTAATTTAGCGGTAAATGAAATTCTTAAATGCCTTCTAATTACAAAAATGTCCAACTGCTTCAATTAAACCTTGATCCCTCCCAATTCCGTAATTTATCACAAGCCAGACGAGACAAGTTTTTACGTGTTTGCCACTTTGGATTTACTTTACAATTAGGTAATAACCTTCTACAGCTTAAATGCATTTTCTATGTATCATCAACAGTTCTCAAACAAAATTTTATTTTATTTTTTAATTCAAAACAATAAACTTAATGATTTTTGAAAAATGAATAGTACCATTGAATTCTACTTGAACCAATCTATTACTGGTTTAAATATTTGTATTTCTGATGCAGCCTGTATATAGGGTATTTTATTAAAAAAAACACAAATTTAGCTTTCCCTAGTTGTGTAAAATACTCTGTATAGCAGAAACATTAGAAAAAAATACAGAACCAAATACTCTACAATTTTTCTTGAAACACTATTTCAATATCTTTAGTATTCAAGCCGCTATCAAAGCAATACAAAGTATTGGGATACTCGGTATATGACTGACTTACATAGTTATAGAATGTTATAACATATACATCAACACAACCCTATTGTTCTTGTTTGCAAGAAATTAAAAGTATCCTTAGGATACTCACAAATAAGACACTATAATACAAACGGGCCGTTTAGAGAGAAGGTCGGAAAATTAAAACCCGCAGTAACTGAATTTCTGCCTAGTAAATATGATCTGGAGTAGAACTGTTTATACTTACCGTGGTTCGGAGCCCACGTTAAGCTGTAGGTCTTCTATGTCTGTGGCACTCTAAACGCGCAACATAGGCATAGGAGAGAAGATCGCTGTCTCGTAAGAGATAAAGCACTCAAAGAAGAAGAAGATACATCGACACCAACCTATTGTTCTTGTTTTTAAGAAATTAGAAGTATCCTTAGGATGCTCGTACGTAAGTAAACATTATAATACATACGGGCGGTTTAAAGAAAAGGTCGGAAAATTAAAACCCGCAGTAATTGAATTTCTGCCTAGGAAATCTTATCTGGAGTAGAACTGTTTACACTTACCGTGGTTCGGAGCCCACGTTAAGCTGTAGGACCTCTATGTCTGTGGAATTTTAAACGCGCAACACAGGCATAGGAGAGAAGATCGCTACGTCTCGTAAGAGATAAAGCACTCAAAGAAGAAGAAGAAGGTACATCGACACAAGCGTATTGTACTTGTTTTTAAGAAATTAAAAGTATCCTCAGGATACTCACGAGTAAGACATTACTATATATATATAGGACGTTTAAAGAAAAGGTCGGAAAATTAAAACCCACAGTAACTGAAGACAACAGTTTACAGTGGTAATTTTAATTTTAAATACATGTGTTTGAAAACTATGATCCCTCAAGTACTAAACTGTTGCAATACTGATTTGGGTACTTGCCAATTTGCAGCTTGTCCTGTGTTTGCGGTAGCTTTGCCGTTAGTAAAATTTAATTAGGTAAGGTTGCAATCAGAATAACTGGCTTAAATACACAATATGCCACAATTCTTTTATATTAAAGAATCGAATTCCTTTAGACTTCTTAATCAGAAATAAAACCTTTCCCTTTATTTGCAGTTTTCAAAAATTTAAAGGGCTTAATAGAAATTTGAAAAAACTCAAATCTACACCTGGTATATTTTCCCAATGGTTTGTAATTAATTTCACCATTCGATATATACAGGTCGAGTACTTGGTAATTATTTTGTACTTATACAAATACAGTATTTTAAAAATAAGCCACAATGTATTAATTCAACAGATATTTTATTATGACTATTATTGTAATGAGAATTTGTGTACTATATATTGTATATGTATTAATTTTTGCCGAGATTTTCAAATTTAATATTTAAATTTAATTTTCCGGAATTATACTTTGCTTTGAAACACTCCAACAGAGGTCACTATCCTTAGTTTGAGCAATACATTTTGAACATACATACATCATCATCATCATCAGTCTTCTTGTATCCACTGCTGGATGTAGGCCGCTCTTCCTTCTTTCCATACTGTTATGTTCTGCGCCATACGTCTCCACTGTCTTTTGCTGTTTGACTAATGTCTGTCCATCTCTTTGGTGGTCGATCCGCTTGACGTTCTGAAAGTCTAGGTCTCCATGCAATGATGTTATTGATGTTTTGTTTGAACATACGTACATCACAATTCTAAATATTTCAGCTACGCTGGTTGCGTTTGTCGGTAATTATTTTATTCCTATAGCAACGTAAAACGGTATGTTCCATAAACTAAATTTAAATATTTTGCTGATGACTTTCAAATAGTGTTTGTCTTATAAGAACAAAAATATTAAGGTAATCGCATTATTTAAAAATTTGATAGCTATTGTCTACTTGTTCGAAAGCATATCTTCAAAGATTTACGTCAGGCAAAAGTACTTTAAGATAATTTCCCTTAAGTATCTACTTGTGTACCTACTGAAGATGGCAACTTAGTTGTTTAATTATTTTGGTGGTAAGAGACGTAGATAAGTATTTGTATACTTAAAAAACACTTCTAATAGACAATTTGACAAAAAATGTTATCTCTATTGATAATTTATCAATTAGAACAACTTTAATAGTTCTCGTTCCTATTTGCGCCATCATCTTCATCATTTCTCATCACGCCACTATTATCTATTGTAGTATTCAAGCCTAATTCCGTTCTTGGACTTTTCATTCATTCGTGTCTTCTACTTGCTTTTGTTGTTTTTACAATACGTGGAAGGGGATTCGAATAACATTTTTGTTATTGGATTTCATTTCAGTCGTTTCTAGATTCATCTAGCTTCTGATCGTACGGTATATCTTGCCCATTCCAAGTAACCGTATCTTCCCTATCGCCTCGCCTATCTTTGATCTTATTCTTATCGTGTGTTACATAAATAGTGCTTTTTCCAATTTTGTTTCAATACAGTTGATAAATAGTTTAGTTAGCGTGATAGCTTCGGCTCTGTACGTATGTCATCATCGTTAGGTATAATACACTGATTGAACACCTAAGATGCTAAAGGTACTTACAATGTTAATCATAGAGTTTGTAAAAGTTTTTTAAAGGTTGTCTCAATTAGTACTACATTTTCCTGTCTATTTCTGTTTTTTGGTTGTTCCTATTTATCTGTTTTGTAACTTCATTCTATGTATCCGCGTTCTGTTCCCAGTGGCACTCCATTTAGTAATATTTTAGGTGTAGTTTGCTTTCCAATCAACTTAGTGTTACACCGCACCTACCGTCTGTATTGAAACTCCGTTTACCCTGTTTTGCAATAGAGGCTCTGACGACAGAGCAACGGCGGGGTAACCGTACTGTACTGAATCTGTGACGATCAAATTCAAAAGAATTGTTACGATCCAAATGATCGTTTTCGTCAGTCAGCAGCAAACCGATGGAAAAGGTTCTTCGGCTAGCACAGAGAGGAGGGGGATTTAGGGAAAACGCTCACAGAAAGAAAATCTTGATTGTTCTAATGTACAGGGTAAGTCAAAATGAGTGGGCGCCACCATTTCAAGTCATAGCTAAACGAAGATCCTCGTGAAAGGGCCGGGACCAACAACTTACGGCGAACCGAACCTACCTTATTGTGCTTCCTCCTTACCGGAATATTTCATAAACGCAAATACGCAAAAATAATAAGTCCTACATTTTTTAATAATGATTATTAATATATTGAACAAAATCGGAAATAATTGATACAAATGAAAAAAAAAAGATAAGTTCAAATCAGGAAAGTCGGTTCTGTTATGTATAAAGAAAAGGCTTCGTGACATCCGATTTTTTTCTGGCTCAAACCGCTGCTGGTCACGATATTCACACTAAGATCACAACACGGAGTGTGTGGTCAATAACCGTTGGGTTCACCAAACATGTACAGTTAGTTATTAAATTATCAAAAAATTAGCAATATAAGGTATTCTGAAAATACGACTACTTCTATTTTCCTCAAGTCGAAGCACTTTGCAAACAAGAATTCACTGCGGACAGTATCCATTATTATCGATATATATATATATATATATATATATATACACATGCTGTGATTCTTCCGCGTAGCTACTTCTTAGTCCTGGGATGGACCGGGGTGGTTGTCATGACAACGGTTCGACAAAGTATCATTTAACATCTTCAGGTCTTGTCGGATAACTTTCTGCTGGTGCTTCTTGTATACGACTGTTATCCAACAAGACCTGAAGATGGCAAGTGTGACTTTGCCGAAACGTCGTCACGACAACCAACCCGGTCCATCCTAGGACCAAAACGTTGCTACGCGGAAGAATTTCTGGAAGCCAATCACAGCATACAACACCCGCGAAAATCTCAAAACCAATATCTTACCTTAGTTCGGATAAAATTGAAGAACGCACAAGAAGGTTTTCTCTTTAGATTTTTTACCTGATGGACGCCCCTCGGTGGACGAAGATAGGAAGAGACGGCGGCGGCAGTTCGGATGACATCACTAGTAGTCATAAGAGGGAACAATAAATTGGATTGCGATAGATTGCATCATTAGGATTTTTCTTCGAACAACGACAAAATAAATGTTTTGAATCGCCCAGAAACGATGAACAGAGGCACAGAGTTTTTGTTAAAACGTCGAATCGTAACGAGAACATGAAAGGAGTTAACGGGGTTATCCATTTGAAACAAATCGAAAAAACACACGGTATTCTCAACAAAATTATTGATTCGTATATGTTTTTAATCCGAATGTTGCTGATTTTAATTTATAATAAAATGGAAATGAAACTTTTATAACCAGAACAATTATCAATACTAACCCTATTTTGCAGTGGTTACAAAAACGTCTGAACACCTCAAGATTCTGGGCTCGACTCTTTGTTTTGCAACTTCCAACAAGCCAACCGTACAGTTCTTAAGAGAAAGAAATAAACCGCGACACATGTGCTCAAGAAAATGCTTCCAACAATGCAAACATAACGATACACTCAAGATCCTCTATTTTTGAATTGAAATTATTAAATGAATTTAACGATCCTACAAATACAAATGAAAATCAGACGTACATCACAGGATAGTTCTTGCGTATATCAGAACCTGATGCTGGCAAGAGGAAACCTTCGTTTTTTCCCAAAAGTAATCACTATGATGTACGAGCTTAAACTTCCAAGACGTGATCGCCAAATTACGAAATCAGAGACGGCACCGGAAAAAGAAGAAGTGTTACGCTTATTTAGTCTGATTCGTTTAGTTCTTTATTAATTGACATTGTTTCGTCTACTTCACTTAATAATAAGGCAATATTATTAGCAAATCGTTAAATGTACGTCTGTTTTTATAGGGTTTTACTACCCAATCTAGTGGTTTGACATTTTACATTGTTATGTATATTTTTAATGGACCTGGATTATCTAAAATCCAACAATTGCCCAAGTTTCAACACTTAAATGGTGTATTCACCAATTGTCAAAACGATATTTTGACCTTTATTGTTCTGGATATGATCTTTCGTAGCATCTTGTTCTAAATATTTCTATATCTAGAGACAGCAAAGTAATCTACTTCTCTCTCTCTCTTCGGTATTAGAGGATGCGATGGTCCCTTCCGGTTCTCAGAAGATTTCTCCAAAACATTCGGTCCATCCAATCCCCTTGTTGTATATGGCTTATCTCCATTGGTTTTTCCATCCCTTCGCACCAATTGTTTTTCGGTCTGCTTCTCTTTCTCCTTTTCGGTGGCATCCACTCCATTGCTTTTCTCGGTATTCTTACTTTCTCCATTGTTTTGACTTGGCCGAACTACATTAATTGTCTTCTCTAGATGTCCTCTACTATATATTTGTTCACCTCCATCATATCCTTTGTTGTCGCATTTCTTACTGTTTCCATTCTTGATCAAAGAAAGTACTCAATGTAAGTACATAAACAACCGTAACATAATTTGTTTAGCGTATCGTAGAATGTCATCATAGTAATGTTGCAAAATGGAGCTTGTGCAATCATCGAAGCTCTTTCTTGCACTGCATGCATTTGTAAGTTCTTTGCCCCAAGTACATATTATTTATGTAAAGTAAAAATAGCATTAGAAGAGGCAAAAGAAGAGTTTAGAACCAAGAGAAGGATCGCAAAACAGACATGTAGACTAAAGAAAAGAGTATGTAAAGAAGGAGAGTTAGAATATTTGGAAGAAAACTATAGAACCAAAGAAGTTAGACAATTCTACCAAGGAGTGAAAAAGAAAAAGAGAGGCTTCCAGACAAAACGGCTTTACTGTAGAGACAAAGAAGGTAATTTGATAATAGATGAGGAAAAGGGTTTGGAAAGATGGGCAGAATATTTTAAGGACATACTGAACGACATGGAAGAAACCGAGGAAGTTGAACTAGAAGAACCAGTTGTAATACCTGATAACGAAGAAGAAATAATAGCACCGCCGACCAAAAATGAAGTTGAAACAATAATAAGGAAACTCAAAAATAATAAAAGCCCAGGAGAAGAAGGGATTCAAGCGGAATTATTAAAATATTTTGGAGAGCTGATAACTGAGGAGATATACAAGCTAATCAACGAAATCTGGCAAGCGGAAGAAATGCCAAATTCATGGTCACGGGCAGTAATATGCCCAATTATTAAGAAGGGGGAGAAAACAAAATGTGAAAACTACCCGCAGAACAGGACTACAAGAAAGGCGATGGAAGGAAGACTGCTAGGTGTTAAAAGAAGAGGGCGACCTAAGAACAGATGGCTAGATGCAGTGGAAGATGATCTAAAAGCCTTGGACATAAGACGATGGAGGGAAACGGCGCAAAATAGAAAGAGATGGAGAGTTATAGTACAACAAGCCCTGGGCCTACATGGCATGTAGTGCTCTATATATATAAGTGTATTTAGATTGTGTTTGTGTTAAGATTATTT
The DNA here is from genome assembly GCA_014611495.1 of Limonius californicus. Classification (NCBI taxonomy): domain Eukaryota; kingdom Metazoa; phylum Arthropoda; class Insecta; order Coleoptera; family Elateridae; genus Limonius; species Limonius californicus. The sequence continues at coordinate 1,109 of JABXWE010020053.1, read as the reverse complement.
GAAAGTACATTTTGTGGTCTGTATATGAGTAACGTTAACTTGATTTTATTGTTAATTGTGTTTCAATTTGAGTAATTGAGCTGCAATTGGACAAGGAACAAGTATGACAAATTTTTTATATGAGTATAAAGCGGGTGGTAAACCATCTGAAACGGCGCATAAAATGAATTATGCATTTGGTGTGGGTACCTGAAGAGCTTACGAGCCAATAGTGGTTCCCAAAATTTCGTGCTGCCGACGAGAGACTTGAAGACTGCATAATGGTTGAACAAAATGGGCGGGCATTCGCGATACCAAAACCACACCAAAAGAAAGTAATGGTGACTCTATGATGGTCTGCACTCGGTATTAGCCACTACAATTTTTTCAATCCTGGCTGAATAGCTGAAACTTATTGTTGAGAAATCGACAAAATGCATGTTATATGTAAATTTTCTGTGTTTGATTCTTGGGAGTATAGTTGATTATAGATCGTTTCTTTATGAGCGCGTGTTTTCGGCCTTTGGTTTCGTTTTTTTGGGTTCCTAGCTCAATTTGGGGATCTATCAGAATTTTGTGAAATTGCGAGTGTTAGGGAACTTCTGTTTGGGCTTTGCTTGTGAGAGGTTGTACCTTTGGTTGCTAGTGTGAGGGAGTTCCGACATTTTGTCGAGTTTAAAAGTTCTTGGATTATTTGGGATACGTATAATTCGTTTTTTTTTTTGCGATTTCGGAACTGCATGTTATAACAATTAATTCAAGGCTGCTTCCAAATTCTCCTTTACACGCCGCATACCTGTTGGCCCTCCAGTAGGACAGCTTCAGCGGTTGCTATTTGTGCGGCTTGGTCGTCTACGTATCGAGTCATTTTCGAGCTTCGTGGAACTGCTGCCCTTGTCCACTGCTGCTACATCTACAAGCGAGAATAATACAACACCACCTGGACTTTAGGGATATATGATCCGTAACCTGAAGTGTACTCTGCCTGACTGCCTGATTCCCGGAGTCACTTCAAAAAGATTTCCTCCTTCCATTTTTTTTGTTAGATTTACGGGTATCTGTCGTCCAGCAGTTTTATTACCAACACGTCCAGCTCGTGGGTGTATTTCCAACCCAGATCGAGGTTGATA
>JABXWE010020051.1:0-24987 GCA_014611495.1 Limonius californicus | reverse complement strand
TCAAACTTTCAAATTCAAATCGAACTACCAACATCGTAAAAAAACAAACTAAAAACAGTACGATTATAGGCCTCCTTAACGTACTTTTTTTAAGCTAAAACAGTGCGCTTAGAACGGCTTTATAAAACCGAAATAGAAAAATAATATTTACTAATAGCAAACCTAGTCTGGGGAATTATAAAAACCCTTGACTTGCCAAAAAATTCGGCTTAATGAAGTTATAGTTATCGATATAAAAATACGAACAATGGAATAGGCATTTTGCCGGGAAACAGCTTCTAGTTCGAGTAATACAAAATTTTAAACTTTAGAGGTTGGACAAGGTTTAACTGTAATAGGTTTTCTGATGTTTCGCCTAATCGATAATTTGATTAAGCGTTTATTTCAGTAATCGATTATACGATTATTTGTTCTAATTGATTTTAGAGTATTAATTTCCATAATCATACAGCCCCATTACTCAATATTAGGTGGAATTTAGCTCTCCACAAAAAATATCTGATTCGAGGGAATTATAATTAAAACTTGTTTTGATGTTTCAGATTCTAGATTCCCACCGGACGGTGCTGTGGAATTGCACTTTTCTGCAGGGCCCGAAGGCCGCTTTTCTGCACCAGCCCCCACACCCGCGGTGCCCGTGACCCTAACTGATGACCCCGTGACCCGCGCTGACAGCCCCCTGCAGCTAGAAGACTCCGACGAAGACGAAGATTCCGACGCAGGTTTGTAATTTGCTTTAAATGCACCACCATTATATGTGACTTCGCTGCAGTTATATTCGCATTATCTTGGGATTAATGTTGTGTTGGATAACTGAATGAATAGAGGGGTTTTATGTCAGGTCTGAATTATGAGGTAGTGCGGCGAGCAAATGGAAAATTGAGGAAGTGTTCCCTCCTTTATGTTGTGTGTTGTTTGTGAAACGTGGAAAGGGCTCGGTAATACGAAAAATCAAATAAGCTGGCGAATTCAAAGGCTTTTATACCGCCCACGTTGCTGTTAAAGACGTTTTTATCGTGTATGTTGAATTGGATGAAGCAGAATTTACGGAACAGTGAACTGCTGAAGTTTTCAATAAAACCCCAAAAAGTTCTAAGGAAAACTTCAAATTAAATTTTGAGTTTTTTTTAATATTGAAACGAAAACCCCGAAGAATACTTTTTCTCCCGATTGAATTGATTAGAATTGAATTTTACAGTACTTTAGTTATATTTCCTAATTTAACTTAAATTTGCGGTGGAAAATATACTTAGGTTCTGAATTCGTGTAGTAGTTACGTTCCTTTTCAAGTACTAAGGCGTTTAGTTTTCCTTTCACCTCTTTAACGAGAAAACTAACATAATAATAAAGATGAAACACTTTATTACCTATTAAAGTACTCAAGATTACCGGTTGAAGCGTTGTGGCTTTAGTTATCAGCAGCTAGAAGTTAAAATTATAACATTATTCTTTGGAGAAGATCCATAGGGGATAAGGAACGAGAACAAGCACTTTATGCGGTGCTTGACGTGTTGCAGACGGAATATATGCTTCCACATTATCTTTTTAAGTTCATTTTAATACTCTGTAAGTATACTAGAAGTGATTTTGTTTAGGCGGGTGTACCATTTGAGAATACACGTACGTTGGCACTGGTTTACTTATATTAGGAATAAAGTCCTAGAAGCTGTCGTTAAGGGGTAGATGCCTGTGAGAATAAAAGAATTGAAGCCAAGTGATAGGGAATGTTTTGCACTTTTTTATAATTTAAAAAAACAAAAGAAAATCAAAATGTTTTTACTCCGTCTACCGGGTTTGACAAATTTGTTTGAATCAGATTTTTTTAGACTGAATTTCTTCAGCGGTTCCAGAAACCGTCTTCGATAACTACAAGAATTCCACAGAGAAAATCCTTATAGGTGTGCATGTGACTAAAGAAAGGAAAGTTCACTATATACTGTATTTATGATGCTTGAATTGTTTATAACTTTGAATTTTTGGTATTTATACTATCGTGATTGACATGGCATCAATATGAAGTAGGAAACTGCCAAACTCCAGGTAAAATATTTTTCTTAAATTGGTACATTTACCCACCCCTATAATATTGTATACAAACATTTAACTTTATATTATAATTCCTTAAGCCGGCTTAAGGGTATAGGAGCCACATGAAATTGCACTACTAGAAATCGATTTATTTATCCACATTTCATAGATGAAAAAGTAAGGGGTGACGGAAACCATTCAGTTTGTGAGTTATTAATAAACAGGGTCGGCCAGATAGGGGGTGCCGCGGATGCTAAACATCAGGGCTCCGAACTGTACAAGGAGCCCCAAAAGAAGAGGAAAAATAATAAATGAACAACGAATGTGATTTTTTTATGAAAGTAAAATATTAATATGAATGCCATTTTGAAAACTCGACTGGAATTATTATCTCTAAAAGCTGAAATCACAGTGAACACAAAGTACGTTTATTTTGATCGTACATACTGATAGGTGCTTATTCAAATAATACTAAGAAAGAGATGCGCGCGCAATAGAAGCTATTAGTTTTACTTTGCGCGGTCCCAACGCCACCCTACGTTAATATATTATAGGCGTTGGTCTTTAAATTAGGTTCAACAGTATTGTCTAATATTAACGATACTAACAATTTAAAAAAAGCTATTATACTTAATTTACCTTATAATTTAATATATAAAATTAAAATATTAAACTTAAGAAGATTACATTTTGACGAATTATTTTAACGGGGCGTAGAATATAGCATATTTCCTGAGGTTCGAGTTAAGCAAAAATATAGATTAGTTTCTAAATAGGCAAAAGATCAAGAATCGAAAGATCCCATAGAAGAATTCAGGTGCGTTTTTTAAATATTAAAATGATACAGATATTGTGCAAATAGAAGAAAAATTAAAAAACAATAAATGAAAAAACAAGCATTCTTACATTTTATAACGAGCACAGAAAAAGTATTGTAATAAAACAATTATTTAACGAAAGAGATAAATTAAGCAGAAGGCATCATTTATACTAAGAATTTGCTTTACATTGCATGTCATTATATCAAATGCATTATCTTTAACTAAGTTAAAGTTCATTAAAAATTACGTTTGTTCAACAATGTCTGCAGAACGAAGACAGTATTTAATATTTTGATTATTCTAGTATTAGCAATGATATGGCAATAAAAAAATTACATTTAAAATGTTTAATATACATACCTTAAAAACTGAATAAAATATTTTGTGTATATACGAGGTGTGTTCAATTGAAACCCATCCTTGCTTTATAAAAGATTTATTCAACAATTTAATTACAAATAATTACCGTCACAATTAAGGCACCTATCCCATTGTTTTACTAACCGACGTATAGCCTGCTCATAGAATTCTTGTGGCTGCTGATTGAAGAAGTCTTCCACCGGTTTTTGTACTTCTGCATCAAACTCAAAATGCCGACCTTTTACCGCCTTTTTCAGCGGTCCAAAAATATGAAAATCGCAAGGCGATAGATCCGAGCTATAGGGTGGATACTGTAAAACCCTCAATTTCTTTCGTTGAAGATTTTCTTTTGCCACATTAACATGAGGCCTAGCATTGCTGTGCAGCAAAATGACCCTACGCGTAAGTTTTCCTGGACGTTTCTGTCTTATTGCTTGATGAAGCTTGTTCAAAGTTTCATTGTATGTACAAATTTGCATTGACATTTACTCCACGTTCCTTGAACTCTATCAACAGGGGTCCTTCATGGTGGAAAAAAAATGTTAAATGTTGTGCTTTAAACTTCTTCGGTGGTGGTGAACTTAATTGTTTCCACTGCATCGACGATAACTTACTGGATGGCTCGTACTAATGGCATCAAGTTTCGTCACCAGCAACTATTGACAGAAGAAAGTCATTACCATTTTGCCTATAGTTTGTGAAGTTTTGCAGAGATAAGCCCATTCGCAAGCATTTTTGTTCATTATTAGACAAGAGATGAGGAATCCATTGCGAACAAACTTTGCTGTAATTCAGTTCACGAACAATACTATGGACAGATTCTACGAGAGGGTATTGATAAGTACTTAGCCTACCATATAAAACGCCACAATAGTTAAAAACAAAATTGTATTTATTCAACATAATCTCCTTTAAGACTTATACATTTAGCAGAACGTTCATAAAGTAATTCTAAGCCATTTAAAAAAAATCTTTGTCTTGGTTTGTCAACCGCTCCTCAACGGCACATATTGCTTCGTCATTTGTCGAAAATCTTTTACCTTTCAAATGTTTTGTGAGTTTTGGGAACAAATAATAGTCTGATGGTCCTAAATCCGGAGAATTAGGCGGGTGATCAACCAATTCCATCAATTTCTTGCAGTGCAATCAACGACTTGTGAGCAGGAGCGTTGTCTTACAAAAAGAGCACACCTCTGGCAAGTTTTCCGCGGCTTTTTTCGACAATTTTCATACGTAATTTAGTTAGCAACTCAGTATAATATGCTCTATAATATAATCTATCAGAATATCTTTGTCCCAGAAAACTGAAGCAAGAATCTTGCCAGCCGATTTTTGAACACGGAAATTTTGGGTCGTGGAGAACCAACATGCTTCCACTGCTTGGATTGCTCTTTAGTCTTTGGGACATAGTGATGGATCCACGTTTCGTCCATAGTAACAAGCCGATCCAAAAAGTTGGAGGAATCTTCTGCAAAACGGCGGCAGATTCCTTTGACGTTGTCAATCGAACGCGCTTCTGGTCAACGTTCAAGCATCTTGGAATCCATTTGGCCGAAAGATTTCTCATACTCAAGTCGTGATGAATGATGTGACACACACGTTCATAGGAAGTGTGCAATGCTTCTGCAATATTCTTAATCCCAATACGTCGATTTTCTAAAATCATATAGACAGAATCAATGTTTTCCGGAGTTGTGACAGAAATTGGTCTTCCAGGGCGGTGCTCATCTTTCACATCTGATCTTCCTCTTTTATATTCCGCAACCCAGTTTTTAATTGTGGCGTATGAAGGGCACCGATCACCTAAGGTTTCCATCATATCAGCAAAAATTTCTTTGCCCGACAACCCTTTCTAAAATAAATAATTAACAACTGACCGAAACTTTTATTTTTCTCAGACATGCTGTTTTCAAAAATTCACCGAACATTAACAAACGTCATTTGAATTATTGCATTTGTTTTCAAGGCTAACTTGATCACCGATGGGTTTCAGTTGAACAAGCCTCGTAATTACAATGTGCTATGTGTATTTCTGAAATATTAGGAAAGAGAAGATTTATAATTGAAAACATAATTTGGTCGATTATCCGTGTTTTCCGTTTTAGTATAACGATTAGCAACTATAGAAACATTTTTCATTAATTAATTTGATAGCCGGTAAATTTCCATATTTTTGACGAAATGCTGACTGCCTAGATACTATAATTCACTTACAAGAGAATTTAAAACCAATTCAATGTAAAGCAAATCCATAATAATAATAAACATCGAATTCTACTAAACCAAATACGTTATAATTGACGTTTAACAGAGACAACTGTCAAAACTCAGCTAGCAGTAGATTGACGAACGGTAATACCCACTTTAAAGAGTCATGCTCATGATGTACTCTTAAGTTATTTATTTTAAAGCGCACAATATAAATTAAAACGTTGTAATACACGTTGAGGCACCAGTAATTTCTGGAGAAAGGGAGGCACTTATATATTTTATTATAGATAATTATTTTGTGTACTTTTTGGAGACGATGCCCATCCTTCTGAAGGTTTTGCATTTTTACTCAGAAAATGTTTCAAATTGAAGCATTGTATCGGAGATACCGTGCTCCAAGTGAAAAATTCAAATGAATAGTCCCGCACACCACACACAAATCTCCAGTATGGAACTTCCCTTGAAAATAGCCCTCCGTCAAAAAACTTACTATTATAAAACGTTCCATCATCAATAATATCGCTAAATAATACAATATTTTACATGTGAATAAATTTAACACTTTCGTCATATATTATTAATATTTGCAAAATATCATGGGTGAAATTCTAATGTGAAATACCTTGTATGCATATAAACAGTTTGCTAGTGTGATTATACAGATGACACTATTTTTACTGCCGTGATAGTTATTTGATTTTGATGAAGAAACATTCTGCAAGGTTTTTTCCTTGATGTTGATAGTGTCTCTCTTAGGGCAGCTTTTCCTTGCGGCAATTTTTGATTATGGCAATTATCGGGAGGTTTTTGCTCGCACGCTATTTTGATAGCGATATCTCAAGCAAAATTAATTAACGGAATTTTTACTGCTGGAATTGTTAACCCACTATTGTTTTCCTGCAAACATTTTTAATAGCCGGGATCTTTTACCTGCGTGACTTATTGGTAATTGTCTTTGTATAACGGAATGTTTTAGTAGAGGGGCTTTATGTAGTGGGAATAACGATGCTAGCTTTTCACTGGATACCAGAAAATTACAGAGCACGTTTCTCGTTTTATTCAGATATGAAATTTGTTTCAATTTTTCATTTAAAAGTATGCTACATTTTGAATAGTTACCAGTAATATCTATTCCATCATTTTATAATTCTAGTACACAATGTATGTAAAGAAATGCAGAAATTTATTATTAGACTAGTAAATTCAAAGAGTTATTTCTTTCAAAAATGGACAATAGTTTAATTGAGTTTTATGTTGTGACTGTCACAAATAGCATTCCCATCAAATGCACATCCTCTTAAATAAACTTGACTGTATAAAAGCGTAAGTTTCGTAAACAACTTTCTCATAGCATGTTCATAACAAATATTCCAATCTTAAACTATGTCTTTCTTTAAGTAACTGGGCAATAAATCAGACAATGTAGGCCCTATTACATCAAGAGAAGCAAAAAACTTGCTATATTATCGGACAAGTTTTGAAAAGTACGACAACTTTCATTTTTTGTGAAGTTTTTGATCATAACAGATTTTAAATTAAACTTAAATCTCTGAGACGTATTTGCAAAATTAGAACATGATATTGAGGAATAATAGGTTCAGTTTGTGGCTACCAAGAATACAGTGTTAATATTTATAATAAAAATACTGGATTTACATAATTAACTAAAATATGCAGATGAAAAAATAGTTTTTCCAAAAAATAATTAAGACAGTTATTCCACAAGTGCATACTTTGTTCATTTAAAATTGTTTATAAATAAAATACATACAGCCGGTCGTGTTTCCGAGGACGCATAAAGCCGTCGGTCCCAGTATAAAAAATTAACCCTCCTGTTAGTTTAAATAAAGAAGGGGAAAAGGAAGGCGACCTGGCTACATTTAGTGATTTACATTGTAGCTATAAAAATATTTCACAACTTGTGCTCGGAGCGATTGTTTAAACTGAAAATTATAAGTTCTGAACTGTAACTTGGGAATTCCCTTGCTGAATCATGACGCGTCTGTGAAGGACAATGATAACTTTTGTTTATTAAAAGCGAATTATTATTGTTTATTATTATTATTAGTTGGTTTTACACGTTGTATATTTTGCCTGAGAAGTCATTACGATACCCTATAATGTACTTGATCATAGATTTTAAATTTGTGTGATTTGAGGATAGACTATATATTTACCAAACTGTATTAATTATTATTTACTGAAACAGAGTTGCATTTTACTGGTATATTTAAGAATATATCTTCAATTGAAAATTGACATTGAAAAAACACGATGACGCCTTTTCTTAAACCGGATAGATGTCACCAACGTTCAGAGTTAAATACATATGTGATGAAGGTTCTAACAAAATGCACAGACATCTGAAACGCCGTTGTCATAGGTACGATTTTGCTTCCATAAATCAGATATACTTTATAGAATTACAAGTAATAGCTGAACGGTTAGCACTCTTAATATACAGGGTGCTAACTTGAAAACGTAAAATGTGTTATGTCTGGAAGTAAAGTCTAACCACCCCAACAAAAAAAAGGAACATCTACTTTGTGCTACCTCATTGAAAAATTCTTACAAAATTCTATTCAATAGTAGCAAATTTGTTTTTACCTGATTCGTATTTTTAATACCTTTTTTATTTCCAGAATTATGTCATTGTACGTTTTCAAATTGACACCCTGCATATAAATAATAACATATTATGTAAAGTCCCAGTCCATATTGTTAGACACGCATAATATTTTACTGTGTATTTTTAAGTAATAAAAAAATCATTATTTAAGTTGTCTGTCCCTGTCCATGTTAGGGTCACTCATAATATTTTAAATTTTTTTCGTATTACCTTGCTATATCTCCCGTTAGCGTGGGCAAACTTTTAACACTTTTGTGTAGTTAAGGTTGTCTATAGTCTGGTGTCATCTTATTTCACGGGTGCATGTAAAATAACCGGTTGAACTAAGATGGGCAGCCACGTGCTCAAGAAATCAGTGACCAAAAACAAGTGTCGAATTAAATGTAGCTACTAAAGTACAATAATTAAATCTCTATGCAGTTAACTAAAAATCAACATTTATTTACCGATATTTTACATGTTTAATATTCTTAATATAAATCAAAGACATGACAGTTTGAAGATTATTATTGTATCTAATTTGCACGACTACCGAATTATTAATAACTAAAAATGCAGTGTTAATTATGTATTTGAAATAATTTGAACACAAAGGTGAACCAGGTACAAAGCTTAAAATAAAATAAACAAACCGGAGTGACTCACGCACAAACTAAATATCATTTTTTTATATTACTAAATAACATCGACTAAAAGGTTAAATTTCAAGTGGTTTCATATTTTGCACACAATTAAAAATGGCTGAAATAGACAAATATTATTGCATCTAATTAACATGGACCACTTGATTTTAATAAAACAGTTTAATCGCTACCTTCTTCATATTCCTCGTCTTCACTGTCCGATGAATCAGCACCAAAATTAATTATTAAAGGTTCCACCTCGTCAACTATAATTTCACGATGCCTCCCAAGATTTTATAAGATCTTCTGTATGTCGTACACAATTTTTCCATTTTCACAGCATTGATTTAAAGCTTTTCCCACATTTTTAACTTGCTCGTCAGTAAAACCTTCGCACCCGATATGTTTGTCGTAAGTAGCGTTTAGTGTTCGCCCAAATTAATTCTATTGAATCACCTGTTTTGGAACGACTGAACACTGTAAGTGCTATCTCTTTTCGTTTCACACGTCACCGCATTTCATAAACTTTAGAGCGGCAATCTTGCGCTCGCTCTAATAGCCTATACGAACTAAGGAGCTAGAAAGAGAGCAATATAACTATACAAGTGTTGTGGTGGTTCGTAATGCGAAGGGCCACCCGTCAAATAAGACGACACCCGACTGTAATGACATTAAAAATTTAGTTACAACTCACGGTATGAATTTAAAATTAAATTTTATAAATATTAACGCGATTGTGTTACTACGAGGATTGTTCAATAGAAACACGTTTGGAGGCTTTAACAAAAATTGTATTGACTCAATTCAAAAAATCTCCATTACCATTAAGATATACAGTCGTCCCACTGTCGTACTAACCTACAGATTCCCGGCTGGTCAAATTCTTGCGGCTGTTAACAAAACCATTCTTTAACTGCAGTCTGCACTTCATCGTCCGAAGTGACTCGCTGTTCCTTTAGCGTTTGTTTTAATGGGTCATGAAAGCCGCATGGGATAAATGTGCACTTTAAAGCGGGTGTTCTAACACCTCCCAGCACATACGTTAAGCATGTTTTGAATCACTCGGGCTGCATGGGGGCGAGCATTATCATGCAAAAGAATGACGCCGTTTGTTAGTTTACCGGGACGTTTATTCTTGATGCGGACACGTAAACGTTGTGATGTGCCCGCGTATCATTCAGCTTTGATGTTGACATCAGGCTCTTTAAAATCCAACAGCAATACACCTTGATAATCAAGAAATACGGTTAACATTACTTTTCCACTGAAATTTGAGATCGTAATTTTTTCGGCTTCGAAGAATCTGCATGTTGCCACTGCTTGCTCTGACGCTTCGATTCCGGTTCATAGTGATAGCACCAAGATTCATCACCGGCAACGATCCGGTGTAAAAAGGTATTGCCTGCCGTGGATTCCGCTGAGCAGCAACTTTGTGATAACCAAGAGTATGAATAATGGAATGAATACTTCCTATACTGATGCTTATCATTTTAGAAAGTTCTCTTTCTTTAATGTGTCTATTTGCACGTAAAACAGTTTCCAGACGCCTCACATTTTCATCTGAAGTTGTAACACGAACATGTCCTGAACGAGCCAAATCTTTAGTCGACTCTTCCTTGTCGAAATATTCTGCACTACTCAACCACTACCGTGTGAGAATAACTACAGTCACCATAGACAGCTTTCATTCTCTCATGGGTTTCTAGGGATTGACGTCCTTCAGCGGCTAAAATTGAATAACCGCACGCATATTATGTTTGGACGGATTTTTTTATAGAAAACGCCATTTCCGAACTCCATAAAAGTGCACACAAAGAAGCAACTACAAAGAAGTTTGACAGGCACTTTCAAAAACCTCATGCAATTGTCAAATGTGTTTCTATTGAACAGTTCTCGAATGTAGAATCTTTTAAGTTGATGATTGCTGTTATGTACCAGAAGAACGTTAAAGGTTAAAAACTTGAAACAATCAAAAACAGGTACGAACACTTTGTTTCTGAGACGACCTCCACACCTTCAGGTAAAAGAGGTACCGACAAAGAAGAAGTTTCGGAAATGGTTTAAGGATATTTAAATTACAGAAACATTGGTAATGTAGTTCCGCATCCCTAATAAATGTGTTATAGTAGCCGCCACGAGTGTTGAGGCTTACCCGCCTAGCGCTTTACTTAAGAAAACAACTGCAAATTCTATACCCATCGCACTCATTCAAGTACCCATCGGGGCCAATTTTCTCCATGTTGTGTCTGGAAAGATTATAAAACTAAATCCGCAGTTGGGTCCCGCTACTCTTGTCGCACAGCGTGCAACAGACGGAGCTAGAAGATCTTCAGGACTTAAACGTCAGCGGTTTAAAAAATGTTTGCACTTTTTATCGTAACATATTTTACAATTACGCCATTTTAATACTATTATATACGTAATCCTCCATTACGCCGCATAGCAATCAACTTTCGCAGTTTCAAGCCGATTATAACAGTATTTGCCCAGCAGTGTTAATCACTAAGAATTTGTAGAACTAAGTAAACAAATAATTCTAAAATGGAAAATGATGCAAACGTTCTATAATTAACTGAAGGTACCTCACTAAATAGCTTGTGCTATTTACAAAATATTTGGTAAACAAAAACTATTGCAGACATTGTTTACGCTTTAATAATAATGGAATAATATAAGTGTTATTTTATTATCAAAGTGTAAACAATGCCTGCAATAATGAGTTGAGTCATCTACTTAATTTAGCTCACTAGTCCACTTTGCAAAATTCAGTTTATTTAGTTTTGCTTACATAATAACAGGTCAGCTAGTGTAGCGGACAGTGTGAATAAGTTTGGGAGTAAATATTCAGTAGGTTATTAGCTATTAGAAAACTAAGAGATGTGCAATCAGTATCCCTAGAACAATAGATAGATGTGAAATAAGAACAATGTGAAACTTTGATACCAAAGTTTATTAGGCTCAAATGCATAATCGCATAATAGTCTAGGCTACGTATTCAACAACCCCATTGATGCGTAGTTTACTAACTACCTGGTGTTGCAGCAGCGGTGTCTTGCGGTATACATTGCAAACATGCTAACTTTCTGCAATACTCTACCCGATCCCACCCTATCTCGTAAATTCCTACCCACCTACTGGCATGGGGTGGGCCTGGCGTATCCAGGATCGACCCTCGAGTCAGCTCCATGTCAGATGATGATGAAAGTGTAAACAATGCCTGCAATAGTCTTTTTTTTAATTAATTCATGACAACAGCGGTTAAAATACTAAAGTGGTCGGAAACTAAATGTTTTGAGACTGCTGACCAACCAGTCTTCCTTAACCCATACAGTTCTGCATTAAATCGCTAGATTTCAGCACTCATAGCGGGAACTATAGCTTGTAAATTTAAAAATATATGGTTTTCAATTTTTATTTAAGATAATATGAACACATGGTATAGAGACATATATGGTCTTAACACTTTCTTGTTAGTTGCTAAAAATGTTGTCGTAATCAAAAAATGGCAAATGAGTTTATTATTATGATATTTTGACGGAAGTTCTCTGAGCGGTCTTTTATAAGTTCAACTGTATAAGTTCGTGTATTAAAAAAAAACTGTATGGCTATTCTAGTTACGGGTAAAGGTAATTTGCGATTTTAAGCCACTAAAGTTATTTTATGAAAATCGGAAAAGTGGAATATCTTAACTTAATATTTGGCAGACCCCCTGATGTCCACGTTGTATATAAACCTGTCGACAACGCACATGCCATTATACAATTTTTGCTAACGTCGTAAATAGAGATTTCACCTAATGCTATATTTCCGGTTGGCGGGCGCATTGTAGGGAAAATAGCACTATGAATCACAGTCGGAGTCGCTGTTTCGCCGGCGAAAAAATACAAAGCATCACTTCAATAGGTGCACTTAATGCCAAGCCATAAGATCTATTTATAAATCAACACCTGGAATAAATTTGCCAAGTTCGTAACTCGAGCTTTTCATGTTTTATCGTCGAATCGTGCGGACGCACAAGAAGAAGACCACGTACAACTAGCTGAATTATAGTTGCATTAAAAGTAATTACTCGCAGCGGCCTTCATCATTGAGGAAAAAGGTCCGATTTCCCGTCAGGGGCGTAAATTTCTTGTTAATTATTGGGATGTCCCCAATTAGATTAGTGTGGAAATAAATAGGGGTTGCTTAGTAGTGGCGTTTCCTCGTCCCACGCGCCCTAATTTAGTGGTTCTAAAACTAAACACCACTTGAGCAATCCAATTAGTAGCGGAATTTCGGTATTTTCCAGGAGCACCTCTAAACGACGCCGCACTTCACTAAAAGTTCAATTCTTAGGTAAAGCTCAGTCGACGCTAGTTGATTGTGAACTACGTAATTACTCCCGAGGACGAAAACGAAAGTTGTGTAATTTTCAGACTCGTTTTCAGCCGGTATCGTTCAGAATACACGTTGGCGCCTTTTCGCTAATTTATTCTTATGTAAAAAAGTTTGTAAATAACTAAATATAATTTAGCCTTAGTGTTGATTGTAACCTGCGCCGGCCTCGTGTTATTTCCGTCGTACGGGCGTACCTATTTCAGCTTGAAAATAAAATCAGAAGTCCGTTCGTTCAACACGAGCGTCGTTCAACTTTCGGTGTGCTCGGTTTGTGTAAAATTCGATTGTTATTCGTGTTTTCGTGTAAACGTCATAGTTTAAGGTAAGGTGTAAATTTTCAAGTTGGTACCAATAAAATATCACTTTTATCTAAACAGTTCTTGTCAAAATAAGCCAAGAAAGTAGACTTGTTAGAATTGAATGCCGTAAAGAAAATTAATAGATTTATTGTAGTTTTAAATATAAGTTAAAGAAAATACAACAATAGTTAATTCATTTATTGATAGAGTTTCGACTCTGGAGGTGAACTATCATCAGATCATTAAATGAAAATAAAAAGAGAATAATCTCCTTTTGTAACACTGTTCAAGAAGGTCGTACTATTATTTGAAACATTTGATATTATTTTCCAAAATGTTGGTGTAAATACACTCGAAATATAGAAAACTTCTCAAAGAATAACGTAAAGCCTGAATTTCAGCAAAAACCAAGGCTATTTTAAAGGTGGTAGAAATGCTTCCGGTTTAAAGACTATGATTTATACAAGGATGAGCCGTTTCGTATTCAATAATTTTAAAACATCTTCCTTGAAACCCAAACAGCAACTTCATTTTATAAAAAAGTGATCAAAGCAAACTACAAAACTCAAAGTTAGAGGGTGTGGGTGTCCTTGTACTCCACATATATTTTTTTGACAGTTTGAATTGGTTTCCCTGTGTTTAAAATAGATCTTAAAATTAGTTACAACCAGTTCTCTGTTTTAACATTGAGCTTTAAAATTATAAAGGATGATTAAATATTGAAAAATTACTTCTACATTCTGATATAATCGGCAAGGCTTCTTGGTTTATTTATTGTTAAAATCTTCACCTGTTTGAAACTATCTAAAGTATCTCATCTTCAAATCTCAATAAGGTGCATATTCATTATACTTATACTCACTACCAAAAAAGTTGCAAAAAACTATTGTCACGAAATGGACTTGTTTGTGATCGTTAGCTTATCTAGTTTTAATAAACATTTCCAACTCGAACTAATTTATCAAGAATTAATATAACATACAAACTAATAAGTTTAAATATAAACATTACCGTACTATACCATACTATAAACGGTATGCATTTGATGGCAGAGAACAGCTGCAACCTAACTAGGGATTGCTAAGTGTCTGTATTTGTAGGGCTATAGGCTAGCGTAGAAGGATATAAACGTGTCCTATAATGTATATAAGAGAAAATCCATTGAATCGGAGTATGCAAAATACCATAGATAAAGTTACTCTCACACTAAATTGTATTAGCAGAAATACTAGATTTACTTGTGAGTCTCATATATTATGAAAATACTCCAAATATTGGTACGGAAAACGTATGACCTAGTAATTAATGGAATCGTAGATAAACCAGTCAGACTCTATCAAAATAAAAAAATCTATAGTTCCACATATTAACGCTTCCCTAGAAAATAAGTCGGAAAGAGGTTTAACCAAGCCGGGTTCCAGTAGTAAACCAATTAAATGGGAAGAAGTAACGACGAATAAGCGTGATAAAGAAATAAAAGTACTTAAAACACTGAGAACATGAGAAGAATAAAGATTTCGAAAAGCTAATGGCAAAAGAAGGGTTAAGAGTAGTCACTGCAATTCGCAGAAAGAAGAGACTTTACGGAATCCGCAATAACTCTGTCAACTCGGGTTGAAATCTACAGGATCCCAATACCAAGTTGATGAATGAGTGGTATTTGATTAAACAGTATTTCCAATTAAGAGATCTACAAGGTGTTTCCTATGTTACTTATTGCGAAGTTTTAATGCAACGATACACAAAGACTTACTGTAGAAATTAAATGCGTCAGGACTTTCTTCTAGTTTAATTGATTGACATCTATCGTATGCGAAACTTAATCATTAGTTTACGTAGGGCTGCACTTGCAGGCAATCATTTTTTTTCCATTTGCCTATCATTATTGAATCATTCCATCAAAAAATATGTAGCTAAGGAAATGTTTGGAAAACTTACATGAAATCCGTTTATTGGACGCGAAACTCTTGTTTTATAAAGGAAAGAAATTATCAGAATGGATCCGTGGATTCGTTGCAACTACTGAACATCGACATAACAATGAAAATAATAATTCTGTTCTTTCAACTAAAGTGTAAACAATTTGAAAATTGATAGATCCACGAAATGTAGTTCACCAAACTAATGCTATAGCTACAGCGGTGTGGTCTATATTTGGAAAAAAAATTCAAAGAGCTACACATTCTTTTGAAAGCGAAACACATTTATTCTTGATTCCACAAAATTTTATAAAATACTTTCGGTTTGATTTTAAAATACGTAGTAATAACTGAAAATGAAGTGATGTAAAAGGACACACAAATAAAAAGAAAATAATCACACTCTGTATAATGAAAAGACATAGATTTACAAATTAAACATATTTCTCGAAAACGAATTAGTTTAATTAAATGTTTTTATGTCGGAAGGCAACGTTTTGAAAGAGCTAATTTTATGGAATGAGACAGCAGAGAACACCAAATAAATATGGTCCGTGGAGATGGGTGGAAAACCTAGAACGTAATGGAGGAACACAGTGCAGGAAGACCTGATCTGCCTAAATATCTGAGAGTAAGAAGCGAACAATAGGGGATAGGAAGGAATGGGCATCAAGCCAAGGGCCTATAAGGCTCATAGTTTTATGGAACAAAAGGAAGAGCTAGCTGAGATTGAGAAAATGAGTGTAATTTCGAAGTCAATTACGCTGTCTAGTTTCGCTCCTCCGGTATAAAATGTGATACTTTGTTTTCATTATATGGTCCATGAAATATTGCGTGTGGATTAGTTTCAAACGAAACAGCCAGTAGTCAGTCTTCTGCAGATGTAGAATACATTTTTACTGTCAAATCAGTTGGAAAACACTAGTTTAGATGTTTGGTGGATGAACACTGGCTTGGAAGTGGGTTTTAAATCCACACAACCAACAACGCTAAGCTATTCTATTTCTCGATTGGGTGTGAGTTTTTAATTCTTAAACTTTCTCCAATTTTAGGATACGATGTGTTTTTAAATCTAACAGATCAACATCAGTAGTCAACAACTGAAAATAGAAATGCTATATAATCTAAATCTCCTACTAAAAGTAATAAACTTGCAAAATGTTTGCACTTGTTAACATGAACATAATCTACAAAATGTATGTTCGTGAACTACATCTTAGTACACCAACATCATATTTATGATGGACCACAATACTTCGAAAATATAGGTATTCTATAGTGGGTGCTAAAATTAAAAGGACGCCTGAACCCTAAGGCTTAATGTTTGCTCCCAACTACGAAAGCGGTCTACTGCCAGAATCCAGGATGTTTGAAATAAAGACTTAATTGACTAGCCAATAAAAGAGAATTCTGTATGCATAGGCAACACAAATAACAAATGAGTACGTTGGTGTTTACCCAATACATACCTACCAACGGAACAAGCCAATTTTTGAAAAATTCGTTAACTTGACATATGTTTGTATATTATAATGAGATTTCCACCTCTCTCAATAGAAGGGATGCCAAACGTTGCATGATTGCATAATGATAATTTAAAAAATTGAATACGTCGAATAGACACTTCATTGTTATAGAACCAAATATGAAATTTACAGTAGTATGAAATAGACTAAGAAAGCGTCGGCATTAAGCCTCCGTAACAGAAGCTTAAGACTTGAAATAAATATTTCCTAAATAAAGCGGGCAATACGTCGCATCAAAAAAATTACCTAGACGGAAGCTGACTAATAAGCGATATTAACCCAGATAGTTCTATTTCCGGGTCTAGTGCCTTCAAAGAGATAACCAAGCTGGAATAACACTTGACATCTATTAGATTTAATTTTAGACCACGAAACATCGAAATAAAGTCTTCTCCCCTGTCTGGTGTTCCTTTACGTATATTTTATAAAACGCGTTAAATTATACTCTTTAATCTGTCGTAAAATTAATTATCGCCTAGCTATACCTAATAACCAATAAACAAAATTAGAGCCATTCTCGTTGACTATTTTAAATTTAATCTGGTTTGTACTTATATAAACTCATACATGTTTAAATAAATAAAAATATATTAATTTAGAATATATTTTGGTCTTTTTAGAAAGCTAGAAAGTAAAGTTGAATTAATCGTCATGAATAAATTGATTTGTAATGGCGCTAAAATGCGACTAGTTTTAAGAACGAAATTTACGAGATTTTAAACCAGAGCGTTCATAATTACCATCGCAAACCTGTCGAGTATTACGTAAGCAAACCCGTAAAGTAATAAATAGGTGAACGCTATTATAGATGTAGATATCAGTCTTAATATGAACGGTTATAATTTATTTCAGTGATCGGTAGGTGGAGATTTGCAAATCTAAAGTTAAAAATGTATTTGAAGAAAAAATTCGTTCCTTTATATTTTTCGTTACGTATTGAATTCTGTAGGATTATACTTCGAAGGTGGGTAGAATGCAAAAGAGTGATCTCTAAATGCTTGTGTTGCAAGTTTAAATCCAATGCAAAAAACTGCATAAAAAATAACAAACGTCAAGCTCAAGCAGTTTTGATGGTGTGTGGGACGCATTAGAGGTTCAAATCCCTACTATAACAATCGGTTCTCCCACTTATTGAACAATTCGCGAGATAGGTACTTGTCCAAATTCGAAATAACCAACAAGTAACCAGTTCCAATGCAAATGCGACTGTTTGCGTAGGTGATACTAGTGGAATTAAATATGCAAATAAGCGCAGATGAAAGAAGATTTTTCTCCTTGCATGCTCGAAGGATGTTATAACTTTGGTATGACTAATTCGCTAATTTTAGATTTTTACACAAAATAACGAGAGGAGGTTTATTTTTCTTACGAAATTGTCTATGTTTACGTTTAATTCGAGTGCTAACTACAACAGATAAATGACGTTATATGGGGAGATAAGGTTGATAAACACACCAAACTGGAGTGGTATCATAATATCTGTTTTCTGATCCAAAACGTGTAGCTCACGGGTACAGTCAGAAGTGCCAATAAAACGTAAGGAAAAGACACACTGAAGGTGAGAATCAATTTTTGTTAATTATATGTTTGTGCTTCTAAATGTTAAATGGTTGAAATTGGATAATTAAATTCAAGGTTCGTAATTTGTGCAAAAACATCAGTCAATTACTGATTGTTGTAAATGAATTATAATATATAGATCAAAGGGTAATGCGTTGACTAAATAAATGATAAATATAATAGTTGCGTGGTTAATTGTCATTCGAGTCAAGTTCATTAAATTGTTATTCAACAATTTTTTGCTTGTATTAATTGACCTAAACATTTTTTTACATGTTCCGAAAATAACCAACTAAACATTTTAATGGTGCAAATTAAATTTGAAAGCAACAATACCGCCTAAACCTTTAAGGTACAATCCAATAACATGCACATTCAATTTTCTTGTCAGGTGTAGGTCTGAGGGCACCACGCATTCGTGAATCACGCAAAATTCACTTGCATAATTACTGTATTCGCGAAAATGCTTTATTTCTCCTTTAATGCCAAGTTATTAATCACCAACTAGTTTTCCCTATATGGAAGACCTTTGAAACGCCGGTCCAGGCGATGAGAAACTGGGGCTTGCGGGTTGTCCTTGAGCATAGAGACAAAAAGCTGTACTCGAAGATTAATTTATCAAACGAATGTTGTTGCATAATCGCAACAAATTTTCATGCAAGAAACCAGAATCAAAGAGGTGCTTTTTGGTTTGGCATAGGAACGGAAATCTAAATTTACGTATAGTAATTTGGAAGCAATTTTCTCCGCTCTGCAATTGCTGTTGCGTAGGTGGTTTGATAGGTGTTTTCCTATTTTCTACGACCTCTATTCCGCTGACAGCGATAAGAACGTACTCGTTTATTAAAACGTGATTCGTGGTCGAATAAAAATTGCGTACTTACAAGGAGAAAGTGTCATTTCAAAATTCGTAGACTGGTTCGTTAGGTACCATTTGGAGTGGATTTGTTTGTACGGGATAAATAATTTGGTATTTATGCAAATTCCGCTTTAAAATTGTAATAAACTGACATGTAACTTACTTAAAACTGTCTGCTGCAATTTGTGTCACTAGAAATCGAGTTTCCGTACTGTGTGACTTTTATTAATGCAAATGCCATTGATTAATGTCAATAGAAAATTTATCTCGTTATGGTTAGAACCTGAAGCGTTTATTTTTTTGTGCTTGTAAAGGAAACCGAATTTCCATTTAAAGATCTTCAAGGAATTTATATAAAAACACCTGCAAATTTTACATCGAATACATAAATTAATAAAAATCCCAAGGAAATGTCTTTCGATTTATCAGTTTCTATTGAAGAGGTGCTCTTATAAAGTCAGTCCTCTTAACAACTGAAAGGAGGAGGTGAACCATGAAAAGATTTAATAATAAAAAAAAAGAAACGGTTAATTCAAAACTGGAAGAGGTTTATTAACAATAGTCTAAGGATGTAATAGATAAATTTAATCATTCAAAAATCCGATGTACAGGTTCAAAGGAAATGCGTATGTGGTGATTAAACCTGCATAGCAGTTGAAATGGGAATTATGTGTAGGGTATCAATATTAAACAATACAGGACTCTTGTAGTTGAATACAAATAGCAAATATAGATTGGTTAAGAAGAATAAAAAAGAAGACGTCAAAAAGTAAAGATTGATTGCGGTGTGCGAGAATAAATTGGCGTAGTGAGAGATTAGGCAGAGAGAATCGATAGAAAGGTGTAGATTTACAAACAATGTGGTGATTAAATATAAGTGTGGAAGAAGGAACTTAAATTTGCTCCGGCGGACGCATGGGAGAAAGCACTGGTTCAAAAAAAAAACATTTTGTAGGGTTAAATTTAAAGCAATTCAGACACCCGCCCCTCAATTGCTTTAAACAAATTTATTAAGAAGAATAGAAAGAGTTAAGATTCACAAGGTTTATTCAAAATAGTACAGGACTCTTGTAGTTGAAAACAAATGGCAAATATAGATTCGTTGAGAATAACAATAAAAAAGATAAGTCAAAAAGTAAAGACACACATAGCGAAAATTGGTTGCGGAGATTAAACAGGGAGAAGCGATAGAACGGTACAGATTAAAAAAACTGGGGTGGTTAAATATAAGTGTGGAAGAGAGAGAGTTTAAATTCGTTCTGACGAAGGGATGGGAGAAAGCACTGGTTCAAAAAAACCATGTTGTAGGGTTATATTTTAAGCAATTTCAAAACCTTTCCGTTAATCGCTTTAAATAAATTTATTAAGAACAATGGAAGGAGCAAAGATTCACAAAGTTCATTCAAAATAGTACAGGAATTTTGTAGTTGAATTCAAATAGCAAATATAAATTCATGTAGACGAGGTAAAGGATTGGAAGAGTTAAAAAGTAGAAATTCATTATACAGAAGAAAGTAGGGATGTAGTGGTTAACAAGAAGAATAGAAGAGGGAGTAAAATTCCTTCAGAAAAACCAAGGAACAGAAGAAATAAAAGCCCTGACGATGCTTGAATTTGGACGGTTTGTGACTGCGAAGAATTGAAGGAGGGAAGTTTAAACAAATAGGGGTATATTCAAATAATGTAAGAATGTGCTGACTTAATTTAAAAAGGAAGTAAAGATGGAAGGACTAAAAGAGATAGCAAAGACAAACATAAAAAGAAGACGGGATTGAACGAGAAGTACACATTTGGGGAGAAGGGGGGCGGGGTGAAGGGATGTACTGCAGTGGTTCAAAAAAGCAATGTAGGGTTCTTCTTCTTTTAGCAATTAAATAAAAAAAAAACAGTCGATAAAGGGATGACAGTATACATTCATTAAGAAGAATCGGGGAAAAAAGAAAATATAACAAAGTAGAAATTCGTAAAAGAATGCATTGAAGAGTAGAAACTAGACTACAAATTCGTTCAGAAGAATAGGGGGAATAACTAAACAGCCCTTCCAGAAAGCAATATAGGGTTATGCTAATAAAATATAGACCAATTGTAGGGATGAAAGATTAGATTTATGAAGAAGAATGGGTTCTGGATACAGATATTTATTCAAAAGAATAGGTTAAAATAAAAGAAGAGATTAGTTAAAAATTGGGTAGTGATGTATTGCTTGAATGTAAGACTACAGGATGAAGCCACAAGCAGCAAAATCAAATATATGAGGGATGCATAATAACGACCATTCGCGTAAATTAAATTGTTCCCTAATTAGTTAACTATACATTCTAAGTGTTATAAAGATAAAACATAATTTTAAATTGCTGAAGTAAATTAGTAATACATCATGTACAGGGTGGATATTACTGATATCAGAAAATGTGAAATTGCGCTGCCGTTACCGTTTAATAATCTGTATGGCTTATTGAATTGAATGGAGCCCTTTCTATTCTTCTTCGTGTGCTTTATCTCTGACGAGACATAGCGATCTTCTCTGCAGTGCCTGTCTTGCGTGTTTAGAGTGCCACAGACATAGAGGACCTACAGCTTAACGTTGGCTCCGAACCACGGGAAGTGTAAACACTTCTACTGCAGAGAATATTTACTAGGCAGAATACCTCTTTGGTTTGCCATTGCCTTGCGAGGGACAACGGCCGTTAAAAATCCGATGTTCCGATACTGGGAATTGAAACTAGGACCGTCAACGTAGAAGTCTAACGCGCAAACATCTAGTCCACGCCGCCTCCCCTTTCTATTAAACAAACCTAACCTTCTATCAGACAGTTTTCAAAACCTTTTATGTTTCAACATAGGCTATAGTGTTTTCCGTATAGGATTCCCGATTTTTCATAGGCAACCGACGTTACAGTATAATTAATTTTTATAGTATTTAACCGTATTTTTTATCTAATTTGTATTATTTAAGAGAAACCATATGTCAGTATTTATTAAATGGCATAGATTCTGTCTACTTTTTTTATCTTCTAAACAACCCAATGTTAAACTTTCAGTTTCTTTATTCAAAATATAAGCAGTTGTAATTGTTAAAAGAAGCAAAATCTCTGGGCATGATATAAGAAAACATGTTGCTGCTATAATTGTTATATAATTTAGTAGATAATTAAAACAACTATTACTTTCGTATTATCGAGAATTTTGTTTGGTAAATACTATACGTATGAGTCATTACTTTAACCGCACAAGAAAATACAAATTAATCAATTAAGGAATCAAAAATAGAATCGTGTTACAGTATCTTTAGCTTATACCTTGCCTTATACATGATAAATTATAAAAACTACCACCTAAGGTTTGATCAATGGCTAAAATCCCACTTAACCACTTTAATGTATGTATTAATCTCTGCGTTACAATGTTTTACTTATTAATATTAAATTGGCCCTCGAGCACGTTCTCATATGCAAAACCATTCTCGTTAAGAGGTTAATAACGAAATAATTGTCTTTACTGGAAATGATAATGGCAGGCTTGAGGTATACATAATATAATTAAGCCGTTTGTTTGAACCGCCCGCGGTTCTCGTGATTGCCATTATTATATTGAAAATCTGCAGCTTGACTTTTTTGAAAAGACCGCGCCTTGGGAATTCGAAATAATTGCGAGTTCACTTGGAAAATAAGAGTTCAAATTAGTGGGCTAGGTACCTCAAACCGGAGCGAATTAATTGTGGATTGTGTTTGGAGCCATTCGCCAACTGGTAGATTATTTTTAGGTCAATTAACAACGCGATTGCCATAATTCACATCTGGTTGCATGACTTAACGAGGGAAACAATAAGAGCTGCTCTTTGCGGAGTCTGTGTTTAGTTTAAGACTAAGAAGGATGTTTGTTGTAGAAGACGTTAATCATACTTTTGGGCCCTTAGACGGAAGCATCTACGCCACTATCGCCAAAAAGCCGGAGCTTTCGCCCGGCGCCGTTTCTAGTCCCCTTACTGTGTCCATGGACTCTGGCATCTCTTCTGCAGGTGAGTTGCAATTATTAGGTATCGAAATAGAAACTGAACGTGTACATGCTGCAAATATCCGTTGCGAATCAAAACAGGATGTCACTTCTTCAGTCGTAAATGTTGCACGCGAAAAGGAAATTCCCGGTAAATATTTGCTCTCGCCTTCTTTTCTTTGTTGCCTCGGCATGTTTTATGTGAGCGTTGACAGATGACAGAGCATGCACATGGGGGGTTTTTGAAGGATGGAAAAGATTTTTATCGTTCATTGTTGACATTTATATCTTTCACTTTCGTGTAGAAAGGAAAATATGTGTAAAAATATCGATGAAATAGGTAATATTTTATTGTCAAAAATATTAAAGCAGATGCAGTTAGAAGACTATAACAAATCCTGGTTGAGATTAGTAAAATACCAGTTAGAAAACATTCGCATCAAAATATGGCAGCTCATTAAATGTTTTTGCAGAAAAAAACACAGGTTATCACCTTATTTTGGTACCGAGACGTGACCTTTTGGAAAGTAAACATCAACATAACCTCATTATAAGGAGATTATATCAGTGATAACAAGGTGACGTCATGCTTGGAAAGTAAATAGAAACATAATCTCTTTTACAAACAGTTTCAATGTATAACCATGGGCGATAAATAATTTTTTCCAAAAGCGTACAATGAGGTTATGTTTTTTTAATTCTCTAAGCGTGACTTTACGTAATTTACACTGACATAACACGCGGCTGATAAGGTTATGTTGTATTTATTCTACCAGTGCAAAGTCACATACCCGTACTTGATTTGTTAAAAGTTCAAAGAAATTAGCTCAAATTGGAATGTATGCTAGTTTTACAAATTTCCAACTCTATATCTAACTTTTCAATTGGTACAAGTTAAACGATAACGTTTTCCAAATTCTCTTGATAACCGAAATTAAAGTATGGAGCCCTTGAAGTATTTTCAGGGGTAATATAATAAGTGGTATGATTATTACCGATAATTGTTTGGAATATTAATGAATTGTAATCCCAAAGCTGAAAATACAACGAGTCCGCAGGACGAGTTGTATTTTCTTGCATTGGGATTGCCAATGAATTGATATTCCAAAAAATTATAGGTTATTAATCATACCACGAATAATATTTAGGACGACAATATATCGATTTGAAATAAAGAAAAATCGTGTCACCATTTTAATTTGAAGTAATTTACAGAAATCAAAATCAAAAACTAACAACGTGAACACTAAAGAGAAAAATTAGGGTCATTTTATTTTAATTCGTTACAGTTAAAGGTTTGAATATTGAAGGTACAATTTTCGAAAAGAACACGTGGACCTGTCTTTGTTGACACTTCGGTATTGGTAGTTGTAGCTATCACATTGTTTATGGAGTTAACCTTGTTTATTCTATTACAGTCGAGACTAGTTTCTTCTATATTTCCTCTCATTTTGTTCACAACTTCCTCGTGAAGCTTAGGCTGTATTGTAAGGTATGGAGCAATGGAATTAGAATTACCATGACCAGTAATTTTGATAAGCTGCTGATCTGGAATACCTGCGTTTGCAAGCTGTGTAACTGCGGTAGATCGGTGACTGTGTTTAGTGATTTTCCTTCGCTTTGTATCAAGCCCAGCTTGTTCTGCAGTATTTTTAGTCCATTTGGACAACTCACAAATCCCCACGGGAGTATTTTTGTACCAACCTTTAGAATCGGCTAATTTCCAATTAGGATTTGGTGTAATGAACAGTCTGTCTGTTTTAATATGCGGCGGACGTTTCT
>JABXWE010020050.1:0-30417 GCA_014611495.1 Limonius californicus | reverse complement strand
ACTTGAACTATCCACCAACAACTTTGGAAGTATAAAATTGAGTGAAAAAGTATCTCTAGGGGTACGGGGGGGGAGTAGAACACCACTGGCTTAGACCATAGTTTAAGTGGAACTGAGCGAAACATGTAGACTGAATATAGAATAAAAGCGATCTTTTATTCGATCCATAAATTGTAATGATGTCCGCTAGATATTAAAAGAAGCTGACCCTAAAAGAATAGTGGGAAACTGGCAACATACATCAAAAAATAAAAAATAAAATAGAGAAACAGAAAGGGATCTACCTTCTGCAGTGAAAGTTGGGCTGAGTGAAGATAATAGATTAATTAAAATGAAACTTTGAGGGACACAACGTCAACTAGACTCATAGTTCAAAGAAAAAATAAAATTGTTAAAATTATGAAACCCACGGATATTCATTAATCACTGTCCATTATCATTTAGATGTCCTCTTCGTTGATGTCCAACTACGTCAAAGTGATTTTGTTCGTAGCATATTCTAAAAAATTTACAATGTAAAAATGGGGTGTTCTATGTACACTACAAAAATGGAAGTTTTATGAGACGAACTAAGGAATAATAAAATATTTTCTTACTTGCCATGATATAATAAATAATAACTAGATATACAATTGAGAATAACCTAATTTCGAAGTTTATCTTCATCGTGTATCGTAAAACTAGCGAATAGCAAACTATTCTTTCATATTTAAAATATGCGGTTTTTGAGGATGTTGATATTGATATTGATCTACTAACAATTTTAATTAAGACACTTCTTATGAAATGCTATAATAATTAAATATGGAAACAAACATTTCACATCTCAATTGCGATAACCCAAACAGAGGTGAATAAAACCAACAACATACTGTTGTCATTGAATAGGTAACAGCTAAATTGTAATTGTTATTCTTGGCACAAAGTTTATCACGTGATGTGAATTGTTCACATGCCGTTAAATAAATCCCACTACCGACATTTGTTTTCCGCCCATTCGTATCATTAGGTCAAGGTTAAAAGTCAAAATAAGAATTATTTCGCAAATTGTTTCTATGCTGTACAATATTGATGTAGATGGAAAAATGTATTGAAACAATTAATTAGTACAATCAATACAACGCTAGTTTACAATATTAATCACAACATAATCTATTATTCAATTTTTGCCAGTAATTGAAAAATATAATTAAGAGCTTTCCCCTTGACTGTTGTTCACAACGTGATCATTTCTTAGCCTGGAAAAATGACCTATTCGGGGCGACAACTTAAAGGCATCCGTAGTGGTTACCAAAACTACAGTATCCGTTACGTTCAACTTAAAGTTATGAAATAGTTATTCTAAATACTTAACTTTATCGCAACCAAAAAGGTTCACTTCTTACTAATTTTCAAGTGCACATTATAGCTGCATGTCTTTAAAGTGTCCTACAGTCGTTAATTTTCGCTGCATACTTAAAGTGATAATAGTTCCACATACTGTTGTTAATAACTATATTGTAATTAAATTTTAAAATACTGGTCATTTTAGCTATTGACCGAATATCTTATTTCCCTGCAATCAATACTAAAATTATTTAGAACTTGAACCTAAATGTAATGTTATTATTGTTTATTTTTCCATTTTTCAATTACTTCCTTACAGAAATGAGTAACAAATGTAGTAACAATAACAGAAATATTGTTGGTTAACCCATACTACAATAAATAATATTAGATGTTCATGTTATGCTCTCGTCGAAGATAATTTTTGGTATTCTTCATCGTCATCGTTCTTTGTTAACTTTTTGACAATCCTAGGCGGTTACATTCCACAATAGCGTACTAGTAAAAATACAATATTCTTAGCTACCATAGCGCTAACTATTGAGATAATCTTTCCTTGTAAAAAGTGACCGTTAAATTCTTGTGGCATTTGTTCAAATCAATCCATAACTGAAATAAAACAAATTTGGAAATATACAAGTTTTCTAAAATCCTTATAGATTAGTTACAGGTACTTACGTTGTCTGCCTTTCGAGTAGAACCAAATTTACTATAAGCTTTAAGAATAGGATAAGTAAAATAAGGGATTAGCAATTCCAATACGGTTGTTTAGTATTATGGGTTTTACAACAAAATTTAACATCCGGATAAGTGATAATTTTGGTAATTTATAAATAAAATTACAATAAATGTTACAAAAGCGGCTATTGATGTGGAACGGTCTACAACGTAAATTATTAAGAGGTGGATGGTTATGCCCCATCAAACATGCCCTGTATCGCCCGGAGTTTCCTTCTTAAGCCATTAGCATTTGCAAAGCGTGGTGGATGGTCATCGTCTTAAACAGAGTAGCATCTGTTTTCAGTTACAGTCCCAAATTTAGTGTGTGCATCCTTTGCAATAATTATTAAGGTAAGTTTTTCTTTAAACCATTAATTTTACATATACAATCCAATGTGAACAGAACGGTCAACTCATTTTGTTGTATTTTTTAGGTTAGGCTCTTATTAGCCGTTGGTGGTACGAACGTTGGAAATCCAGCTACAACGATCTAGTCTATGCTGGTAGCACATGCCGTCATTATTGGTGCCCATCAAAAGTTCAAACTGCAGAGTTTGAATATAAACCTAACGACAGTGATACTTTTGTTAATGTTACTTCTTTTATAATTTCAATTATATTTACTTGCCACAAATATAAGCGTAAATCAGTTTAACATTAGAAGATATAAGAATGAACTAGATATATGTCCAACAGATAATTTTGATTTAAAAAATATTATTTACTTAAAGTTGCAGTGCGAATGATCGTACCTGGTGCCACAGAACTGGACATTTAATCCTCTACGAAAACTGGGTCCTGAAGTCCGAGAAAGACTTACGAAGTCGCTGTAAAAACACTGTCTTGGATATTAAGATTAAAATTAATACTTTTTATGAGTATATAATTTGTTGTACCTATTTAAAATATTTATCTCATAATAAGTAGCAATTGTTTGTAATGCATTTTTTATTTACTCATTCTATAAGAAATAAAATGATCATTTTAATTCAAACTGTAATCGTATTCTTTGGATAGAAGCTAGGGTTGCCTTAAAGGGTGTTTTCTGACAGAATTAGCAGTTAATTTTTAGTTATGTTCCTCAGTTCGCTTCTTTACCGACAATATGTTTATCTATCGAAGATAACCTAAGGATGCCTTCTTGGGATAGAATAAAGCCCATAGACCATAACTTTTGGGTGTGTTGGGAGGATGTCCAAAAGACGACTTTCAAGTTTAACTTTTGGGTACGTCGAGAAGGTGTCTAAAAGATGACTTTCAAGGTTAGCTTTTGGACATCTTTTATAGTTAACCAAAAACTGGCTTTCAAAGTTAGCTTCTTGACATTTTCTACGGTTAACAAAAAGATGACTTTTAATGTTAGCTGTTGGAAATTCTGTACGATTAACCTTTAAGCGCCTTACGGTTACCCTATGGTTAACTAATTTGTGACATAGTCAACCTACAGGTTAATTTTTAGTAGATTAATGGTGACGTTATGTTTTTGAGAGGTTAACTTTTAGTTATCCGTTGAGTAACTTTGGTTATGTGGGTTGTTATAACATTTTATATACGTTATGTGAGTTACGTAGCTATTTCCAATAAAATAATAAATTTGGCCGTAAATCTGTATTTCTTCAATAAATTAGCAAAAGAACATATTATTTCTTTAATTAATCTCCTCTCCTTTCCAAACACTGTTTCCACTATTTTTATTGTCATCTAAAGCGTACAAGCCGCTCAGTTATCTTTCTAGTATCCCATATTAACGATAATTACTTGGAACTAAATCTGCAAAACATCGTGGTTATACACATTCTCGTCCTAAAAAACGGCTGATTTGCCGTTTTCTTGTTAACTGGAATCAGTGCCGACCCAAGCTGCGAGCGGTCCGGACGCCAGCTCAGGGTGCTGAAGAACTGAGGGCGCCACACCAAGCTCCCGCTCCAGGCCCCGAGTGCGAAAACATCAATATTGTAAAAATTTAAAAATATCCACAGCACTTGTAAGTATAGGATGTTTAATCTATATGCCGTCATTTTGTATCATCTAATAGTGGAAATGCTGCTTTCCTTGACTATAAATTCAAAATGGCGAGATAATAAAACTAACTAAACTAATATTATTCATGTTA
The DNA here is from genome assembly GCA_014611495.1 of Limonius californicus. Lineage (NCBI taxonomy): Eukaryota > Metazoa > Arthropoda > Insecta > Coleoptera > Elateridae > Limonius > Limonius californicus. The sequence continues at coordinate 26,258 of JABXWE010020050.1, read as the reverse complement.
CAACTATTCTGCTACTCGTAAACATCGAATCTAAAAAATAATGCTTTTCCAGTTTATAACTGCAAGTACCTATACAATGTGGCCGACGTGGAGGTATCCATCACTCTATAAGCCGATCGCAACATATATTTTCCCTGAACCAATCTGATTTATTATTTTCAAGTTCGTTCGAGGCACATTTTGTTATGTTCCGAACTCATCCATTAAGACGTTATCATTTATTGGTATGCCAGCCCTGTTTAAACCAATTCTGGTGAGCAGTACACTATTGCACGTTGGTGTGTTTTTAAATCCATGGTTAAGATATAAATTTACTAAAATTTGAAGTCGCTTTTCCAAATATGCTAAAGAAGTTTTATATATTTTAAGCGGCAATGTTTGATGTTAAAAAAACAAAAAACAATCAAATCCAGTTGCACTTGTTTAACCGTATTAGTGGCAAGTCGAGTTTGTGTGATTGATTGAATAATCTTTCCTGTCTTCTTAAGATCTTTTTTGTTCATTGTTTTTTAATCGTGTGTTACATTTGTGTTAATAATAAACAATAATGCAGAGAAACCATTTAACAACAAAACAACGAAATTTAGCAGTTGCTATGCAACAAAGAGAAGATCGCCAGGTCGACATTGCTGATATGTTAGGAACCACGCAGAGCGTAATTTCACGTGCCCTTTCGCGCTTTAGATAAACAAGTACAACTACAAGAAGGTCTGGAAGTGGATCTTTTCGCATCACAACATCTGGTGAGAATCTACTTCTGGTAATTAATGCAACAATGCACCCCTCTTCAACTGCTCGACATTTACAACAAGTGCTCCAGAATGCCACAGGCAATCGTGTCTCCGACCAAACTGTGAGAAATCGATTATTTGAGGTTGGACTTACCTCATACCGCCTCCTGAGATGCCCTGGAAGAACTGTGGCTCAACGAATACACCCGGTGAAATAGTCAAGACGTAGGTTTCAAGAAGCGGTACCGTGAGATGATATACCATTTTCGGCCGAGTCCAGATATTGTCTCAGCAATCATAGCCGGCGTCAAAGAGTATATCGTAGTGCCAGACATCGTACCTTACCTCAGTATACCTAAGCAGTCGTTGCCTTTGGTGATGGTGATCTTATGGTATCGGCTGGAATTTCTTTAGGATGGCGTCCTAACATCCATATCTCTAATGGTACACTCACGGGCCAACGTTATGGGCAAAAGATCATTATAGACCATGTTCTGAACCGTCGCAACGGTGTTGGACAGGAATATTTCATTTTTCTTTACGACAACCGCATCGTGCTTGGAGATGCTTCGAGATGAGGAAATAAACCATCTTGCTTTTACTCTGCTATCTCCAGACCTCAACCTCATTGAGCATGCATGGGACCTTTTGCAGAGACAACTGGATCATCATAATCCAAGGCCTACCACCGTGCAACAGCTGAGGAATGTATTGCCGATACTGTGGCATCAAATTCCACAAGAACATATTTATAATTGCATTGAGAGTATGCCGTCAAGGTGCAGAGCAGTTATTGCTGCCAGAGGAGGTGCCACGCGGTATTAGAATTTAATAAATTTATGTTAAGTGAAAGGAAACAATAACGATTTTCATTATAATATTGTTAAACTCCTTCTTTAAACGTACCTTTGTTGTAATTTTCATGTTCATTACTAAAAAGACGTTACATTTTGTTGTTTGGGTAATTTTTTATTATAAATGCAAAAAATACTCTCATACTGTGTCAAATTCGCACCCGCGTCCCTCGTATCTATAGGCAAGTAAGCTAACCGCTAGACCATTGAGGCCGCGAATCCTAACCTTAGTCCATTCCTTCATTGTCATTGACGATTCCCACAAAAAACAACTTAATAGCTGAAGTTGTACCTCTTGGAAGTGGTTTACGCACCCCACCATACACGTATCATAGAAACCCATATTATTGAATTTTTTATAGTACAGAAATTAATCATGGAGCATGATGGCTGTTGTGCTCCCTACAGTTGGATTCTTAAGAATTACATAATGTGTTTGGCTTAAATTCGGCTGGAAAAGGAGCTGTACATCCATGACAACCAAGAAGTTGCAATATCACTCCACAGATTTTTTATTTCGGGTACAATTAAAAAAAAATGGTGTACCCAACTCCAGTAGTAAATGAGAATAATTTATAAAATTCTAATCGAATCGAATAATCGAAGCATATGCATATATTATACTTCACACGTTTGCTTAAATTCGAAGATCATTTTTAAAACTAATTTCAAAATGTGTGGAAGTGTATGGGCGCAATTTTGAACATTTCTGAGATAATGAAATATCCCAAATTATTTTTTGTTTTCCACTTGTTTAGTTTTTACTGTAGTACGGTTACACTTATGAGCGCTTTTTTGCTATTTAGATTATTAATTAGAAAATATATGGAATTACTAAATTAAATAAAACATTGTTATTTACTTTTTGTTATTTTTACCTTGTTAATTTTGCTATAGTACGGTAACACAAATAGGTGCTTTTCTTGTTAAATATTAATATAGTTAATATTAGTAACAATGTTAATTTAAGATATCAATTTGGTAGAAAGTAACTATGATCCATGTCCATACCTGCTATAAAAAATTCAATAATCTCAGTTGCAATGCTACATGTATGTTGGGTTGCGCCAACTACACTTAAGGGGGGAAACTAAGCTAGCCCACCCTGTATATTGAAAAACGATTTCAAACGATAAAAACAATTTAAATTGGTGGTGATAAGGCACTTTAACACTGGCATTGATATTTGGTTTCTTGAAATTTGATATTTATCGTTGTTCTTAGTTTACTGTTATTTATATTTGTGTTTAACTTCTTTTGATAATTAGTTAAACATCCACAAGCAAAGAAGAATTTCTCGACTTTGACATGTAACTGATGGTAATATATATAGTAAGCAGTTTATCGGCCATTACCAATGCCAATTTTAAAGTGACATCATAGCTTGCTCTAGTTTCCATCACTCACAACATTAAAAATATGATCTAGCTGGATACAAAAAAAAACTTCACACTGTTCAGTAAAAACTATTTCACAAACAATACATATGATCTCAGTAAGACTATTTTGAATGTGGAAATTCAGCTTAATTTTCATTCAAATTTATTTCTAAATAATGTCATTTTCTTTGCATGCATGATGACTGATAAACAATGGTCATAGTTCTGAGAGTTGACGGCGGCAGCCATTTTAAACAAAAAAATGTATATAAACATTGGTCTACAAATATTCCATTGCCTAGATAGAATTTATAAAAGAAAAATCAGTCCCAACAGTATCTTGTCAACAATTTACTAGTACAATATTAGTTTTATAATCATCGGTTGGTTAATTATTTTAAATACTATTTAAGCATATAGGAGTTCCTCATTAGATGAAGTCATGTTATATTCGCTTTTTCAAATTTTTAGTTAACCCTCCGTTACACGCCATATGAGCGATTCCCTCACATTTTTTTTCTTTTAACCGTACACAGGTGATGGTTATGACTATAACCTTGAACGTCTAGGAATGCCTCTAGGGCTGCTTTCAGGAGGGGGTAGTGGTGCCAGAGTTAAAATTAGAATTTTGTGTCCCTTGTAGTTTGTATTTGTATGTTGTAATGTTGTCAATGTGAGCGCGCTCCTCACTACGCGTGTAAGCACGTTTGTTTTTCAGTGGAGTTCAAATCCATACTTTATTTTTGTTTTTGAGGACAAAACATAAACCAGAAGTTATTACATTTTACAACAAAACTAAGTCTAGTGTAGATGTCGTCGACAAATTGAAATCTCTGTACTCAGTATCTAGAGTGAGCTGTAGGGGGCCCCTTACTAAATTTTTTACTCTCATGAATATTGGCGGTATAAACTGTCAAATTATTTATTTCGAAAATAATAATTTAAATGTTCCACGGCGTATATTTTTGAGAACTTTGGCTTTAGAGCTGATTAACCCACACCAACTAACAACTTAACAAGGCTACCAGTATTGCTAAGAATGCAAATAAAAAATCAATGGGGATTCAAGAAAATCCAGAAGCTCTCGAAGCATCAGGAGCGTTCCACAGATATGTCTACTGTCCAAGGAGAAAAAATCGAAAAACAAAAACCAAATGCAGCAAGCTGGATTATGGTGTACCTATTTGTAAGGAACACACACGATCCATTTACACGCGCTGTTTCGAAAAAGAAGATTCAGAATAAATTAATTTTTTTACTTTAACATTTTATGAACTTTCATTTGAGTTAACTGAACTAATATTTGATTTTACATCATTAATAAATGTAGTTTGATTATAAGCATGTCTTTTTTATACATATAGATCGATTAAACGCGTGTTGCTTTTATTATATCAATGTTGTGAATGAAATTTACTTATGTGAGCACCGCGCTCACACGCGTGCAACGGCGTTTTAAAATAAGACGCGTGTAACGGAGGGTTAAAAGCCAAACAAATTAGTCCATTGGTTTTTGAAATAATTCAATGTTACACAAATGCAAAGTCCTAAGCAATTCCAAAAATGGTGACTATTTGTGGATACATCAAGTATATGCAAATATCCAAGATGCTATTAGATTTATTAAACATAAAAAATGCATGGTACATTATTTCATATTCTTCATTTACAATTATTACTAAGCATTTAACATGGCAGTAGAACAGGAATTAATCTACTTTTATTTTGGACCCACAATAACACAGAATCTATCACATAACAATTTATTCGAGTTTATTATTTGTATTCAGTTTGGTATAAAATAATGTAATAAAATGTGAATATTTTCAACTAGGCACTTTTGTATTAACAAGCCTTATAGAAAATGCATTTAAAAAAGCATTTAAAGGCACAATAGCATATTGAATAGACTCTAGCCAAATAGATGAACTACCTCTACAGGACAATATTTGCCTTAATACTTGGATATAATCTACAGTCAATACTACTGGTATCATTTGATTATTTTCTTTTAGCTCTCTGGAGTATCTTCAGTATCTAGTATTGCTTTGAAACTAAATGGTTGGAAGGGATAACCCAAACCAGAGTAAAATTTACTCATAAATTCGACCCTGTAAAATAAAAAATGTTAACTTTTTAATGTGCAAAATAAATACTGTCATACCAATGCAACCGAAGAGTATGAAGGAAAGCTGATAAACCTTCCATCATTACTAGAATTGCAATTGTACACGCTGCCCAAAAGAAGAACACAACAAAGAGCATTATTGCTCCTACATAATTTTCTTGTGTTAACCCCATTCGTAACACCATATTCCACAGAACTTCTGATAACTCTAGAACATCACATTCAAATTCAATATTCAGAAATCAGTAATTAGTATTTAGATTGCTCTTACGTCCATGTGCAAGTGATAACGCCCAAAGACGTAAATATGAAGCTGTATGGGATACTGTACTGAGCACATATTCTATGGTGTGAATAGCTTGATGTATCAAAATTTCCGACATAGGTTCATCATGCTCTGCATGGGCAGCGTGTGATGCAGATTTTTGTTCTTCAATTACTTCTGGTTGTAATTCCATTCCCTGATTTACATCGCCATTTCTTCCATTCACCTAAGTATATAATCATATTAAATACCTTATCCCTTCTAAGAATCCGAAATTTAACTTAAAAAATTACTCACATGTGGTTTTTGGGGTTTCTTAGTCATTGCAATGTAGATAGGTTTCCCAAACAGCATAACAGGGATGCACAATACCGCTATTACAACAAAAGCCGTTTGCACTGCTTTTTGACCTTCAAACATAAATTCTTCACAACCTTCTGGAACGTCTGCCTTCTTAAATAACATCATATTTATAAACAGTATAAGCACGGATGGCGCACAGGATGATCCATATTTCTTTTCTACAATACAAATAGTTAATAAAATTTTAAAAAAATGTTTCTCTAGAGTAGTACCATTAAGAGCTCCATACATAATCCATTTCATAAACATCATGATAACCATCCACAAGAATAAAAGCACTAAAAATATAACTTGTGGTAGAAATTCCAAAAATATGTTTGAATAATTTCCAAAATGCCTAAAAAAATGTCAGTTTGTGACAATGTGCCATATCATTAGTCATAAATACTTACACGTGATTAACAACACCTAAGCAAACACCGAAAATCATATGAATAACACCAAATATGATTGATAATTTCATTTTGTAGGAATTTAAAAATATAATTTTATTTTTAGCAACCTAGAATTACGTCCATTTTACTAAAAGTCAAAAACACATTCTAACTGCAATTACCTGCCACACAGGATCGAGCCCTAAGGGGTAGGGTTGTTGATCAAAATCATATTTTGGATCCAACGTTAATTCAGGAAACTCCTTAATAGTGGATTCTGTGTAATTGACAGACCAATCTGATCCAAATATGTTAAAGGATTTTGAAAATACGTCATTATATATTATTCCAGTGTATATGGAAAACATGCCCATGAGAAGGATAATATATCGACCAGCAAAAAATATGTTCCATATCTCACTATCAATTTTTTTGGCTTGCAGTTTTCGTTCACAGATTACCATATAAGCACCAAAAGTCAACATAATCAGTCCATGTCCAGCATCACCAAACATAATAGCAAACAAAAATGGAAATGTAATCAATGTGTACAAAGCTGAAAATTATAAATAATTAAACAAAATCTAGAAATATAAATTTCTGTAAATACCTGGATTTACTTCTCGATATGACGCGACACCGTAGGAATCAATAAGATTTTGGAAACCTTTAGTAAATTTATTAGTCCTGTTAAACGTTGGGGGATCTTCCACGGTGTTAATAATATTCAAAAACGATGGAATCGAGCTTCCACTGGCACTCTACGTAAAAATTGTGTAAAGAAATATGAGTTTAATTTGGTATCATTTAACATTTACTCACAGAACCGTCAGATAATGCCTGCTGTACAATATCCCGATCCTTTATGGGCAGCCAACATTCTCCAATAAGGCATTTCTTGGTAACGTCCATGTTAAATAAGTTTAGAGTGTGGTAAATAGCTTTCATCTTTCGAACCATTACTGTCCAATTTTGCAATTCTTTGGCCACACTTACAAGCACTCTTTGGCGATGATCTTGGGTCTGGTTTAATACCTACACAAAAAATAATATAATATTATAATACGACACAAACAGATGTGCTATAAATATCGTACCATGTTAAGATCTTCTAGACGAGTTCTAAGACCATTCTCCAGTTCAATACGTTCGGCTTTTGTACTAGGACAAGCATATAAAGATGCATGAAAACCTACACAAACTTTCTTTATACGACTTTTCAACTGCTCTCCTTGGAAGAAAGCTGCAAATACCGTCTTATTCATTTCATTTCCCTAAACAAAAATATAATAATGGAACAACTCAACGAGATGGTACTGCTTTAAAAAATTCTACCGTGGCTGGGTCTTGTAGTGGTTTGTCAATCTCGGCTTGCCGAAGAAAAACATTTCCTCTGGATATGCGCCACAGCATTCGCTCAAATGCAGGGACTCGTTCACGATTTATAACTCCAGCTACAAAACCTAAATGTCCTCTGATGGTACTAGCATTGTGTGCGTCTTCCGGTATCAGAGCTCTGTTTTCCATGGCAGTTCCATTAGCTTCATCTTGTTCACTAAAAAACGCTTTGGTTTTATCCAATACATGTCGCAACTCAGTTAATTCCAAATAGTTTGATTTCATATTAACAGCACTTTCACTCAATTCCTTAATATCGCCTTCGGTTTTTTCTAAATGCGCCTAGAATCATTTTTGTAATACACGTAATATATTTTAGCAATGCACCATATTTACCTCTAAATCAATTATTTCTCTTGGATTGGGTGCTTTAGGAAGTTCCATACAGTCAGGAATTGCAACATTATCTTTACGAACTTCAGCTTCGATATACCTCAGCCTACGTTCCATCTCATCACAACGACGAACTTCATTTACAAATTTTCTTTGAAATGCATTTACGTTCTCGTTTAACTGTCAAAGTATACGATAAAATATAGAACGCTGCAGTTAACTATGCAACAAAAAGATACCTACATCCCTAAACTGAACACATCCCGTTTCTCCAAGCTCTGATATTGAATAATATGCAGCTTCAGGTTGTATGAAGAGCTGAGCCAAAGCCATCTCTTCGCTCCGAAAAAGGCTCCCCATCTTGAGGCCGTGTGATGAGAACAGCTACTTCTGAAACAAAGACTAACTATAGTTATAAATCTTATACAGAAAAATGATATATTTATATCATTCAATTCGGAAACTCAAATATTTTTAATGTGGCAATAAGGTACACTTTATTTGTTTATTACCTATATACCTTGTTATATAAACAACACTATTCTTGAAACGAATTTCAAAAAATATACCGAAATAAAACATATGCAATGTGATCATGTTATCTTGTAACAAGTAGGTAGGCTACACCTCTCACATGTGCATAAAATGCAGTTTACTTTTCTTTTTTGCCATAATAATTATTTTATTACGTTAAGAGTCCTTTGGACAGGCAAATGTCAATTACGGATTTGTCAAAATTTAACAAACTTCTAGTAAATGGAGCTTTCACATCCACAAAAAGTTAAATGAGAGCCACGCTTGGCTGGCCCTATTGTATCCAATTTTGAACAGAAAATCGCCATTAAAAAAAGAGTGTTCTCTTCTACTTTACAAATCTATTATAAGACCATTAATTACCTACTGCTGCCCAATATGGAGCAATGCTTCTAAAAGGAATATGTATAAAATCCAAGTATTCCAAAATAAAGTTATGCGCATAATTCTAAATGCTCCCTGGTTTATAAGAAACGAACAAATTCATGAAGAACTGGGTATCCTAAAAATAAATGACTTTATAAAAGAAACCACTAATAAATTTATTCATATCTACTCTTCATCAGTGCCCAGGAGCTGTATCTTACAACGTAGGACAAAGAGGTATCCACAGCAGATAAAAGAGGCAATTACCACAAGATGTATGTGACCGGTGAACTCTTAGTGATCAGTGAACTCAAAGCAATCAGTCAACTAGTATTGGATCAACAAGTGAATATCCTGTGAAAAATAGAAGGACACGTTGTGGCCTAATATTGTATGTATGTTAATAACGATATTTTAATGAAACCATGTATGGCAATTTGTTTGCCGATCTGGCTAATTTAGATAAAAAAAATTTTATTATTATTTTATTATTTTAATAGCGAGAAAAGTGATATGATGTTGATTTTGGGAGAATGCAGGGCGACGGACTTAGCAGAACGACGATATGCACAAAGATACCCGGATAAATAGACCCCTTTCATCACATAATGCCTTTAGACGTTTGGAATTAAATTGGCGGCAATATGAACAGTTTTCCAAGTTAACGATGAGAAAACAACATGTCACAACTGTAGAAGCTGAAGCGGCAGTCCTCGAACAAGTAACTGGTAGTCGACATATAAGCCAACGAGAAGATGAAAGAACTGCAGGCTTTAGCCAAAGCTCAATATTTACCATTTTAAAAGCAAACCAGTTTCATCCTTACCACGTCACATTCGTGCAACATCTTACTGTAGATGTGAACCACGGCGAGTGAATTTCTGCGAATTTTTAAGAAACAAAGTTACTACTGATCCGCTATTTTTATGAAATATTCTACTTTCTGAAGAAGCGACGTTTAGTAACAATGGGTCTGTAAATAGACACAAATAACATCTCCATTCACAAGATAACCAACCAACGTTGGATTCCACAAGCGCACCTTCAAAGAATTGTTACTATAAATGTATGGTGTGGTATCGACAACTTTATCGCTGGTCCCCACTTCTTTGAGGGCAGTTTAAATGGGGAAATGTATACACATTTTCTAGAAAATGATTTGTCTCAAATTTTAAAAGACATTCCATTTTATGTCAGACAAAGTATGTGGTTTCAAAATGACGGAACACCTGCCCCCCTTGCATAGAAGTGTAAGGACCTACCAACATGAAACTTTCCACAACAGATTAATTGCAACAGGTGCAATACATCCTTGGCTCCACGTAGTCCGGACTTGACTCCGTTAAATTTCTTTTTGCAGGGTAAAGTAAAAAACGGCGTCTACGAATCTCCCAAACTCAGGAAGATTTACCTGAGATAATTATTGAATAATCTCTTCTGCAACGGATTGACTTATAAGAACAGCAAGGTGGACAACAGTTGGAACATTTATTACGTCATTAATTAGTGTTTTTCTTTCTGTTTTTATTTAATTTATTTTTCTTATTGATTTTATTGTTATGTTAACATATTTTTATACTATCTTGGATTTCTGTGTCTGTTTTATTTTAATTATAAGAAATAAATATTGTAAATATACATATTGCACAACTGCATCTTATTTATTAGTAAATAATTTCTGGTAGTTTCTTAGTACATCCAACGTAATTACTTTGATTTTTAGTTATTTAAACAATGTAACGTTACTAAGATACTTATGGAATACAGATAGCTATAAGGTGTGTAGCCTATCTACTTGTTACAAGATAAAGTAATCACCCTGTATAATTAAAATGCGCATGCTCGTTTCCTCCAAATGCTGCATCCTTGGTATATACATAGAAATTAAATCAAGCATAAATATTAAACTAGATAAGCAAAGCAAAAAACCCAATTTTAAAATATTTTCAAAATAATTGCTATTACTTTGTTGCTTGTTTTTGCAACTTTGATTGTTACTCCTTACACAAACAATTAGAATAACCACATTTCAAGATAGGCTTCATTCTTTTGACCCAGAAATGAATTAGGACCTCTATTTAAGTATTAAAACAGGCTGTAGAGACGGATGGGTACAATACTTGCTGCAGTATCTTCCATTATTATTTCACTTACATACAGAGCGCTTGTCTTGCACAACAAAATATTAATTAAATAATATATACCAACTGCAATTAAGTACCAGACTAATTAAAACAGATTTGCGAACAGCGCGCTATACCTTTCCGAGAAGTCGGCATTTCCAACATGCCACAGAACATAACCTCAAATATAAAATTACCTGACGAATTTCCTTTCCTTCTTTCCCATTTAGGTAAATTCTTGATAATTTTAACCATTTTCAGGGCTCCCTTGTTTCTTTTATTAGCCAATAAGAAACAAGATCATGTTCTAATTATCACAGAGAACTCTAGGACGCTTTGCAAGACCAACTTCTCCAAATCCAGTTTTTGTAGCTGACACCAAGATTCAGCTTGCTGTACCCACAAGGAGTTTTGGATGTGTATTATCTAATCATTCTTCAAAACAGTGTGAGAATAGCTATCAGGGTAGAAAAAGTTAAACTTTGATAACTGTGCGTGGTTTTCGTTCAATGCATAAAATACAAAAGGGTTTAATTTTATGTTGCCACTTTATCTGTACCCCTAACTGTACAAAAGTGTAACTGTTGTTAACGTCTTGTAATTGGTCCGACGTAGGTCATTCTAACCGCCATATTACGGGAATTAATCTATCGTGTTTGAGGTTATGTTGCCGGTTTGTTTGAACTCACAACTGAACGAAAGTCAGGTGATGTACAATGCTAATACCGTGCTTGCTTGCTTGCTTTGGAAGAGCGAGATCTAGGACGCGGTTTTCCATGCATCTCTATGCACTTAGGTCATATGGCCCATTGTACACCCTAACTAAGAATTTTGCATATCTGGTGTAATTCCAACTCCAGTAGTGACTTTTAACGTGTCACACATCGCAGTGGCACGGGACCTACGGCTTTACTTCTTATCCGACAAAAGGCGCATTTTCAGATTTTTCCCCGCTAGAAAAATTTCGCCGGCCTCAGCCAGGTTCGATCCCGCGTCCCTCGGATCTAAAGGCAAACGCGCTAACCACTAGACCAGCGAGGCCGGCTTGCTAATATCGTGAGTTCAAAAAGTAATTACATAAGGGTTGGCCATGGAAAATAAAAGTAATGTCTAAGGCAAGCTTTAAAATTCATTAACTGTCATCACTGTTGTTATTGTCATAAGTTTACATTGAAAATTCAATTAAGTTACAATTATAATGGTTTTTACAATAGAACACAAAACATTTATGATTGAATCATATTTTCGAAATGGTGTTCGAGAGAACGGCGAATGGATTTACAGTGCGGTGCCATGTTTAGAGGAATTTCGGCAACAATTTCCAGGTATTGCTGTCTTTGAAGGAGATTTTTACAGCGCACTTAGAAGATGTGTTGATGTATTCCGAGATACAGGGAGCATTACCCGTAGAGATAGAGCTGGAAGGCCAAGAGTTCGTACTCAAAATACAGTTGATGATGTTCGTCAACGTTTGAAAGAGCAACCTACTACATCACTACGTACACTTTCGCAAGAGACTGGTTTATCATCACTTGTCATACTATTGTCAAAAAGATTTAATGCTGTTCCCATACAAAATTCTTGCTTTACACGAGTTGCTGCCCGCAGATCAGAATAGGAGAAGTTTGTATTGTCAGTGGTTCCAACAAAATTTAATGAACAACGACGAATTGGTCTGGTTCACCCTTTCGGGGAATATAAACTCACAAAATGTGAGGTTATGGAGTGCTGCAAATCCGCATACTTTTCGCGAATCTCCCCTTCACCCGTTAAAAGTTGGTGTTTGGATTGCTGTGTGTCGAAGACGTATTATCGGACACATATTTTTCCACGAAACTGTTACTGCTCAGAGATACCGGAATATTGTACGTGAATTTATTAATCTGCTTCGTGAGGATGAGCTCCAGCAAGGCTACTTCCAACAGGATGGCGTGACGGCCCACACCTCTCGAGAGACCCTCACCTTCGTGAATTTTTTGACGAATAATTAGTTTACGTTCAAATTCAGAATTTCCACCTAGATCACCAGGCTTGACTATTTTAGATTACTTTATATTCTCTTATCTGAAAAATAATGTATACAGGACCCCTATTAACAATACCGAGGAACTGCAAAACAGAATTACGGAACAGTGTGCCAATATAACTCCTCAAATTCTTATAAATGTTTTTAATAGTATGAAAAGTCGAGTAAATTTGTGTCTGCAGGAAAACGGTGGTCATTTTGAACAACTTCTTTAGTTTTTTATGTTTATTTTTTTGTGCCCGTGAAATAAAAAAATTATAATTTCCAATTTTAATGATTACCTACTTGTTATAATTTGTTTAATAGTGTAGTAGTTTAGTTGTTACTGTTATCGTCTAAATTGAAATTCTTCAATTCTTCAAAAATTGATTTATTTGCATTTACCATGCAACTTAACCTAACATAACACTGCCGGTTAGGTACTGGCGCTTGCGCTAGATGGCGCCAGACAGGCTGTGCCTAAACGTCAATTAGTATACATATAAAGCTTGCATTAGACATTATTTTACTATTCCATGGCCAACCGTTATGTAATTACTTTTTGAGCTCACGGTATTTGCATGTATAGTTTAACTGTTCTTAAAGTCTTTTAATTTGTCTGGATTACGTACGTCATTCTAACGGCTATAGGGCGGTGTTTAAACCAACATTTCAAGATTTCGGTATTAATTCAATTATTTGGCTTAATTACAGCAAGAAAGAAAAAATAACATCGAAACTAAATAATGAAAAGGCATTAGTTGATTAATAATGGCTTATTCAAATACTACTATTAAGTAATGATAGTTGTAAACCAGATAATAAAACCAAATAACTGTGATGATGAATGAACAAGTTTTGTAAGTTATAATATAATTATAGTTTTTTAAAGAAGATTCATTCTGACATTAATTAAATAGAAAGTCAACTTTAATGTATGTTTCTCCACAACTAAGCCCAAGAAATCAGGATACCAAACCCTTTACAAATTTGTACAGCAATTTTCGCGCCATGTATTACCTACATACCTATACCGATACCTCAACATCAACATTGATATCGATAAATATATTTTACACGCTCTTAAAACCAGAAATCAAAACATGCCAGATCCGCGAACATTACATAATAGCACTGATTTGAGAACAGTCTTAGTAATAATCAAAAAATAACATACCTGGAATAGTTTTTAGTTTTGCAATTGGCTTTAGTTAAAACTATACCGAATAAACAATTATTTTTCAAGCCGACTGGAGACAACTACAGACTTCAAAATATAAACTATAAATGATAATGCAAACCAAGATGAAATTTCACAAGTACATTTTACCTCCTAGTTCAGTCGTCACAGTCACAAGACGCTAATTAAACAAGCAAATACAGTATCCAGGCACACCGTCTCTTGTTTGCATTTAGCATGAATGTTTCAGATAAAACGTTTAAACAAATATTGCCCTACATTTTTAACACCTAAATTACCGCATTCACGGAAAATTACATCCTTGAGAAGAAAACTACATGAAATACCAGTGTGTATTTTGTGTTTGATAGTACACATTTGCGTTATTAATTTAAAAGGAAGTTAAATAAAACTGAAAGTAGTACAGCATATAATAAAATTTAACCATATTTTTCAAGGAAATATTACTTTACACAAATGAGATTTGGATTTCTTTACCTTATTCATTGATCTTGAAATATTTAGAAATAATTAATAAGCCTAAACTAATCGAAAACCTATACAATAAAATATAGTTGACAAACACAAAACCTACTGATAGCATTGCTACTAAAATGCATGTTTAAAATGGTACTGCACTGTATTTTAGTTAAGTTCAATTTAAAATGCACAAGATTTTTCTAGAATGTTTCGTACAAATTTTATAACAGACTTGTGTGTTCAGAACGTTGAAAGAAATAAACACGAGCCTAAAATCTGTTTAATAACGCATATTATAGTACTGGCAGGGGGCTAATAACTACATAAACTGTTGTGATAAAAACAGTATACAAAAACATCGAACATGAAAGTTTATTGTTGTACTACCTGTCTTTTAAACAGGTAACTTTTTTCGGTTCATAATTTATTATACGAATTCATATACAGGGTGTCCCAACTAGAACAGGCCGCTGCTAAAACCTCGTAAATGATCAAATTTGAAACATCTACGAGACAAGTAAACAATAGTATGAAGAGGGACATGTTTTTCCATGTAAGTCATCTACCCTACTTCATGCCCCTTCCCCCGACTACCATCAGTCCCAATCTTTTAAATGACAAGGGATATCGAGTGATACTTCAATTGAAGTTTTTCTACTCTTTGCATAATCTGAAAATTTTTTACAATTCTGGGAATTTATTTTTTTTTAAGGATGGGATAAGAATCATGGAGTTGCCTTCGGTCTTTGACAACCCCACGATTCCCATTCCACCCAGCTTATCTCGGATCAGCACATTTCGTGCTAATCACAAGTCTAACATGTTCCAACCTTGAAAACCCATGCCCCAGACAACACAAACACTCTGGGAAACTGCTCAGGATTCGTACCTAAGCGACTTGGTAGAATATCTCCGAAGCCAAGCGCTACGGCTACTACTCTACCGCGGTTCCCCGGAACATTTTTTGGCTGAATAGGAGGCAACTCCTATAACGGCCTTTGCCTTATAAATTTTTATGTTTGACATGTATATTTTAGGAGGCAATAAATACTTTGAAAATTGATTCAATGTATTCATTTTTGAGAAATGGCATTTTGCAAGTTTCGGGTGCGTATGAGAAATGTTCAATTAAAACATTTAAAAAAAGGGTTTAGGTTATTTTATTAAATGTTTAAAGTGAGCACCACCAACTTCCATACAATAGTCCACTCGATTTTCAAAGTAATTTCGTACATTATTAAAAAGTAGGACATTTACGAATGACACTCCTGATTACTCTGGCTCTTAATTCTTCCCGACAATCTGATTGAGTACCACAAATCTTAAATTTTAGAAGATCCCACAGAAAGAAATTTAATAGAGCGAGATCAGGTGACCTGGATAGCCACTCCGCAGCGCCTTATACAATTCTATAGAACAAAAACTTATCTTGTTAGTTACTGTCATTTTTTTTACTTACTTTTTACTCACATTTGGTCATCCTTAACTGTTTTTTTCAGTATTCACAACAATGGTAATGCAGTGCTAAAAGCGTCACTTTCCTAACCAGGGAGCCTCATGTTCGTATCCTAGTGAGGGTGGTGTTTAAAAAATAGTTCCCGTCACTAAGGGTCAGTACTCGACCGAGTGAACCCATTAGTTTGGTTTAGTATTGAATGAACGGGATCTAGGTTACCGTTTTCCAGGCACTTTGCATTCGGGAATTTGATTAGCCCATTGAACACCATGAATTTTGCACATCTGAAGTAATGCCAATCCCAGTACAGATTTTTAACGTGTCAGACATCGCATTGGTACAGGACCTACGGCTTTCTTCTCTTCCAAAGAACAGGCCCAATTTCAGATATTTCCTCGTCAGAAAAATCTTGCCGACCTATACCGGGTTCCATCCCGCATGTCTTGGATCTGTATAAGCGAGTGTGCTAACCACTAGAAACCGATGAATCCATTGCTGTTGGGTTACAATTAATGACTATACCTAGCAACAAGACTCATATACATGGCCCCTATGTGAAACGGGAAGGGAAACTACCATGGAGAATACATTTCCCTAGTATTGCGAAGATCCACGGAGACTCTGGCGTCAATATAGTTCTCAAGACGAGAAAAATTACCAGAGTAATAACAGAACATCATATTTCAGTACATAGTCGTCGCCTACACTCAATAGAGTTTAGCACCTACAAGAAGGACACACTACTAAGGTGTTAAAAGTTTTGAAATGAACAAATTTCCATTTTAAAAATAAAATTTAAAATAAAACTCTAAAAAGCAACAGAACTTGTATATTGAAATTATTTTGAAGGTAGATACAATGAACAACCAGGTGGTGGAGATGAGGTGTTGATTATTTACTTTTAGAATATGTATGCGTTCCCGTACGAGTAACTTACTCAGATACACAACAGGACGGCCGTCCACTTAAAATTATTAAAGTATACAGGGTGCCTCAACAGTTGCGACTTACAAATAGTTGTTACGAGTCACACTTAACTCTAGACAGCACAGAATTCCATTGCTGACAATTTATGCGATAGTTCAGTAAATTCACTGTCATTAATTTTTAAATTATTTTCTTTATTTAACTGACTAGAAAAGTGTAACTTTCGCCATGTTTCACCATGTTTCGCCAAATATCTCTCAATTGAAACCCATCTTTGCTTCATAAAAAATTTATTCAAACAATTTACTTACAAATAATTACCGTCACAGTTAAGGCACCGACCCCATTGTTTTACTAACCGACGTATACCCTGCTCATATAATTCATGTGGCTGCTGATTCAAGAAGTCTTCCACATTTCCATACAGTACTGCATCAGACTCAAAATGCCGACCTTTTAACGCCTTTTACAGTGGTCCAAAAATATGGAAATCGCAAGACGATAGATCCGGGCTATAGGGTGGATACTCTAAAACCCTCCATTTCTTTCGTTGAAGATTTTCATTTACCACATAGCAACATGACGCCAATCATTGTCGTGCAGCAAAATGACCCCACGTGTAAGTTTTCATGGACGTTTCCGTCTTCTTGCTTGATGAAGCTTGTCCAAAGTTTCATGGTACAGATTTGCATTGAAATTTACTCCAGGCTCCTTAAACCCTACCAACAAGGGTCCTTCTTCGTCGAAAAAAAAAATGTTAACATCACCTTGCCTGCAGAAAGTTATGCTTTAAAGTTCTTCGGTGTTGGTGAACTTGATTGTTTCCACTACATCGACGATAACTTACTGGATGGCTCGTAGTCATGGCACCAAGTTTCGTCACCAGCAACTATTGACACAAGAAAGTCATCACCATTTTGCCTATAGTCTGGGAGGTGTTGCAGAGATAAGCCCATTCGCAAGCATTTTTGTTCATTAGACAAGAGACGAGGAATCCATTGCGAACAAACTTTACTGTAACCCAGATTACGAACAATACTATGGACAGATTCTGCACTCGCACCAACAATTTCTGTAATTTTTCTAATTGAAATTCGACGATTTTCTCTAATAAGGCCTTCCACACATGCCATATGGTTTTCTGTTAATGCAGTACACAGTGCACCTGACCGCGGCTCATACATAGTACCGTCTTTTCCATTCTTAAATTTTCGGCACCATTTCTTCACAGTTGGGCACGCAATACATGCATTTCCATACACTGCTTGAATTCACGTATGTATCTGCAAACACCCTCAGCGCTGATCAAACTTGGACGGATTTTCATCAACAAATGCCATTTCAAAATCGAAGTTCTAAAAGTCAGAATCAAATTCAAACGCCAGACACTTATTAATGCGTTGCTTACAAACACGGCTAACATTAACAAACGTCATTTGAATTATTGCATTTGTATGCAAGGCTAAGCTGATCAAAGATGGGTTTCAGTTGAATAAGCCACGTAGATTTTATGAAAATTATAAAATGGAATTTATAAAAATATGTATATTATACAGGGTGATTCTAAATATGTATGAAAAACTTTAGCCACGTATAGTTGTGGTTATTCAATTCCTAAATCACCTAGTATTTTTTTAAAATCGGCGTCGGAGATATGGCACTTCAATTCAAAAAATGCAAATACCAGTTTTATTTCTTGTCCAATTTTGATAAACTTTGTTGTTTTGGAAAGCTAACAGTCCAAGCTTAGTTTCTAAAGATGTACAATTGACTGTGAAATGTGAATGAAATCTGTCCCAGAAGTGAAGAATTTTAATTAAAAATGTATAAATTAGGGTATATCTTGGAAACGAGATCGTTAATCTGAGTTTTTTATAGCTACTGAACTAGTATTTCGTTTTCTAAAAAAAGTCTCAACAATTTTTTTAGAAATGTTAATATATACATATTTAAATAGTTATTTAGTTTAATTTCAAATAGGAAGATCCATATATCCGTAACGGTACCGAATATGAAAAAATAGCTAGGTGATATATAGGTTAAATAACCTCAGCTCTACGTGGTTAAAGTTTTTGGCACATTTATAGAATCACCCTGTACATAACATTGCAAACTAGAGTAGGCTTGTATAAAGAACATCGTTTTATGGCCACTGGTGTATATACCACTGCCGATAACGAACCAACACGTGATTATTTGTAGTTATGGCATTAAATTTAGAAATTTATGTAGTTTTTACATTTACGTGGGACTGCGTTAAAACATTTAAGTTAAAATTTGAAATAAAAATAAACAACTATTAAATTGTAATTTAGTTTATTTTCCGACTTTCAAGAATTATATTACAGTTGCGATTGTAGCACATTTGCTTTAAATATTCAAGAAATATTATTTGAATTTGTACACCGATTTGAAGAATTCAAACATGTGAAAATGATGATTTAGTATTTAGTGTTCGTTTTCTTTTAATGCCGAAGAAGCAAAAAAGACATCCAAATGGAAAATGAAATGAGAAAAGAAAGTATAATGCAGTTAGTATTCCAGATTTTCATTGCACATGCAAGAACATTTTATTGAAATGCGTATGTTTGCTGTAAGAATCTTGGCAATGTTTGGTACTACGTACCAGGGGTGAAATTAGGCAAACTGTTTGTTTGTTTTATTTAACGTCGGCCTATTTCTGCTACTATGGCTAACCACCGACGCCAGGGAGCGATCCTACCACACCTGGAAATTTAGCCTGTTTGAGGGTTCTTTTGACGTGCCCAACAACACTTGGACACGGGGCCTACGATTTTACTTGCTATCCGAGAACAAGGGCCGTTTAGCGTTTTTTATCGCTCAGAAAAAAACCACCGACCTCGGCGTCCGGATTCGAACCCGGGACAGCTGCGTGAAAGGCATACGGCCAACCTATCCGAGCTACCGGCGCCGGTAGGCAAACTGTATTGCTGTAACGCAGTTGGATGAGCGCTCTAAATAAAACGAAACAGAACAGGCCTGTCACATACACGTGGGTGTTCTGTGCAACGGACGAGTGTTACTCCTGCTTCTACTCCTTGCCAATCGCTATCCACCGTCTGACGGGAAAATAAGGAGCACAGATTTTAGTGAGAAATCTTATCACCGAAAAAGATGACTCCGCAGTAGAGCGTTTACTTTTCGCTCGGGAGGTCTAGGGTTTAGGAACTTAGGTGTTTCACGGTTTGCCTGGACCGTGTAGATAAATACTGGGACAGTATTATTCAAAAAGTCCCATTATTCTATTTTCCCGATCTTCCCCATCCTTACATTCCCGTTAATGGCTGAATAGAGGCTGAGATCCGGAACCCGACTGACCCCCTATTCATTACCAGTGAAAAACCATTTGGGTTTCATTTATTTTGTTGTACATGTTTTACGAAAAACAAACTATTATTTTAAACGGGAACTAATTGCCGATAAAATTAATGTATTTTTTAAGTGTCTTTCTTTATATTTTTGTAAATTCATTGAAAGAAAAATTAATGTAAAATATAAATGAGTTATTTTTGAATATACATAAAACCTATTTTTTGGTCGTCAAAATTTTTTTAAAAGGCCACTCTTTTGGCTCTCTTATACCAAATTTGGTGGCCCGTGTTCATATATGAATTTGACACCACTGCTCTAGCATATTTCCAATTCACAGTTTGAAATTTTATTTTACAAAAAAACGTTTCCGTTTTTCGGATCAATTAAGAAACTGTTAGTATCTAGCAGTTTTCTGTATATTCGGTAACTGTAAATTTCATTAGAATTCGCCCAATAATTCTTGAATTACAAGCCATAAACACATACAGGTACAGACAGCCATGTTTTAAGACCACATTTTAGGTTCCTACACGCATATATCTATAAAAAGGAACAGTTTTAACGCCATCTTTCGTACAACAGTTCAGAAATAACTCACATAATTTTAGGTGTAGTTAGTAAACTGGATGCTGGTTACTTTATCTAAATAATGCAATTTTTGTGGCACAACTGCATCGAGAAACAAATTATCATTCGCTTCATTAAATGTACATTAAACTAAATCTAAAAAGTCAAAAATAAGTTTTACCTGCTCACTGGGTAGACACTAATACAGTATATTTTAAAGTGAGCGCCGCTCATGCGATGCGAAAACAAATTTGCTGAAGTTACATAAGGCGACCTTCAATTTTTCACCTTGTTCTAATGGTAACGATTATACAGAATAAATTGTATTTTATTGAACTTAGCATTATGCAAAACCCATTACGTGGAACATATCAAACCCGAGGAAAAATAATACCAACCTAAATTAACATAAATTACTTTTTGTTCGGTTTTCCAATTATATTCTTCTGTTCGTGTTTATCTACAAACCAAGATAATATTTTCATAATTACATTGTTCTACACAGGGTGCGAATTAATGCCGAGTTTCCAAAGGGAAAGCTAATAAAGGAAACGGCAGATAATAGGTTTACTGCAATCAAAGATAATTAAACCCCGCGATTACAAGTATGATCAGTGAATTTAGATGTTGCTAGTAACAACACGAAATTAAGAAACTTATTCCAAATTCCCCTTTCCTAATTGATAATATCATTCCTAATTACTTTATGTGCCCTATGTTTTACAGTTTCTTCATATTTTGCTTCTTAGAAGTTAATTGTAAAACTAAACAAGCATTAAATAAATATTTTTTTATATTATTAGTACCAGACTTTCAGAAAAAGTTTCTTATTTCGCACATTACCAAGCGACAATTTTAGAGACATTTCAATTACTTTTCTGACAAACACCAAATTATATAAACACTAAATTATTATTAGATTTATATTTAGATATAGATATTAAAAACGAAACATCCTTTTTTGTAAACCTTCACCGCAGCCCAGACTGTATATTTTACGAAGAACTAATAATTGAGAAATAATCAAGTTGCAACCACCCGGAAGGAAACGAGAATTCTGTAATGAAAATTTACAAGAAAATCTCATTTTCTTAATCAAGCCTAAACAGTGGGTAAATATCTAAAAATTAAGTTTACCAACTTTCCAAAATATAATTAACCAAACCAAACTCTAACGAAATTAATCCCCAAGTGCTAATCGCTGACAGTAGATATTCTGATGGATGAGCCAAAGTCAGATATAAAATCTGTTTAAATTCTAACTTTAAATTATCCCAGAACTTAATCATTCTTTACATAAAACTTCTAGAACAAAATTAAAATTTAATGCTTCGTCTCTTCCGACTGGTTAACTTAAAACTTAATAGTTAATCTTATAATATACGTAATCATTAAAAATGGGTCATTTTTAAGTGAAACACTTAACACACATTGTTTGCAGCTGAAGTCAGTATACCGAGTGTTCATGATCAAGTGGTCAAACAGTCCAGAACCACTTTTGGTTTAGGTTCATAGTTTCTTCATAAATTAGTATTATTAAATGTTTTCATTAATGTTATATTTCAGATTATATAAAAACTCTCCGTTAAATAGTGATACATCGGAAAACTGAATAATCACGAAACAAAATGACAATTTTACGTATGACTTATGTTTGCAGATTCTTTGTTATGCAGCTCAACTGAGACTAAAGTTTCACCTAAACGAATACAAAATTGTATGGATTTGAAACATTTCGCTCTGTATATTTTAAAAAGTCTATTTATTTCAAAAAAGCTTTTAATATAATATTCCAAATTTACATGTGTGATCCAATTGACAAAGCACTTATACTGGTAAGAGTGCCAGAATCCATCCTAATGTTTTAAAAATGATATTTCCAGAACAAAAGATTTCAAATACCATGTTAGACAATCCAATTTTTACAAATAAACAGAACCGAATTAATTTTTTTGCATCAGTCCATCATAGTCTTTGTCATTTCACAAAAATGAATTCTTTAAGAGGACTAGTTAGTTATGGAATCCCTCTTCCTCCCCAGCATCTAGTGATTAGGGGGGAGGTTAGATTGGGACTATATAGATTGCAGAGGCCACAGTACAATCTGCGTGCAGGGACAGAACACACGAGGTTAATTGACAGCACTGGAGGTCCCACGTTTGACATGAGAACGCCATATGAGGCAATATGACGCCAAAACGGCTAACAGCTACACTGTTCGAGGTAATAATTCAGGATGGAATATAGTGGGGAGCACCTGGACCAGCATTTCCTCCTGGTAGCCTAATCTGATACACGGACGGTTCAAAAACCGAGATAGGTACCGGAGCAGAAGTATGTGGTGTAAAGCCCAGACAAAGTCTCAGCTTTCCACTTAGCAGGTACGCCTCCGTTTTCCAAACGGAAACACGAAATACGTATATGCGTTATTACAATGTGCGTGAGGAAACAATAGAATAGCCACGCAGGCAGGCGTATCTATATTGTATCGAACAGCCAGGCCGCCCTAAACGCACTCTCAAGCTTTAAGGCCTCATCCAGACTGGTCTAGTAATGTCAAGCAGAACTCAGTGACCTTGCAGGGCAGAACATTGTTAGACGGCTCTGGGTTCCAGGCCACTGCAGGATCGAAAGTAACGAAAAAGCGGATGAATTCACAAGGCAAGGATAAACAGGGCCCTACTACGGCCCTGAACCTGCATTGGGAGTATCAAGAAATGCAATCCGTAGATTTATCAGCGAATTGATTTGCAACCAACATAAAATTTACTGGACCAACACACCATTTATTAAAGGACCTTGCACAAACAGAGCCACAGAGCCGCTTATATTAAGCAGGACACAGTTAAGAATCCTTAAGAGCCTCCCAGCAGAACAAGCGACTGTTAAGTACCTCAGGAGGATTAGGAAATTCGATGGAGACCACACACGCTGACTCTGCAGTGAGGCATATTCTATAAAGCTTTTTTTTCTCATCCATTCATACTACCGCCCCCCCCCCCCCCCGGAACCGCCCTCGTATTAGAGAGGGGGGTGCGGGCGTCCTTTACACACTAAACATTCATGCAACATGCACCCTAAACTTAACTAAGCGAAATGCGATCGTCCCTGCGGATCGACTACATTTCGCTGTGGCCTCGAGTGGCAACGCGTTCCTGCACTACTCCACCGAGGCCCCTATATTCTATACAGCTGCCATGCGCTGGCTGGTAAAAGACGGAGTGACATGTACGCTATGGTACAAGGAAGCAAAATTACGTATTGGATGTGAGTAACTACCAGGTGAGCACGATAAGCCTTATAGGCTGAAGTGTCTCCGGAACCACGGCTAGACGGGCGCAGGGAAAAAAGAAAAAAGGGGGAATAGTTGTCACATAATTATCTTGGATAAGGTGTTAAAAATATCATTTTAAATTTTTATGGCGAGTGGAAAGAGCTTTCGAAAAATTTAATACATGTGTTTCTTGTTAGCTTAAACTAATTAAACACAATTATTTTTTCTAATTGATTCTGGGATATTTTTTATATACATTTTAATTTTTTTATTGTAGGCCCCATTGATGTCTATTAAATACAGGGTGTAAGGTTAATTCATTCACAGCGAATGGTAAATCGCTAAATATGGTATATAACCAATAGAAAAGCTTAATTTTTTAACAACTAAACTTATTTAACAATCAAAACAATTTCAGAGATCTAGTAATTTATCAGCGTGTCACTAATGCGTTCGGATTTAGTTGTGTAAGTTTACCTTTTATCATAGATATCTAATCTATTATGTATACATAAGGGAATGTCGTTAATACCTGTACAGTGTACACCCATATTACATATTATTTGGGTAGATAAAAAAGTGTTCTTTAGGCAGAGACACGAAGGAAGAACTATCAGCCAGGAAAAAACACTTTTAACATTTTATCACTTTCGATTTCAACGAATACTACTTTATTATTTAATAGATAACTCAGTATATATTTGACGGTTGTAAAACGCTTTTAAATCTAATTTTAAAAATTAAAAAACTAGTACGGTGGCATTCATAGTTTCCGCGATATTTACGAAAGTTGCTGATCTATATTAATAAACAAACAATTCTTGTCACGAACTAATATCACAAGTTCACAATCTTTTTAGGATCGAGGTAGCCAAGATATATTTGGATTGTCAAAATTAAGTTATTTTCTGTCGCATTTCAACTTCTAAGACAGAAGAGGGGTTCAAAGTGTAAATATTAAAAAAAGGCGTTTGCATTAGGTAGGATAATATGTTTAATACAGTCATTTAGTATAGGGTGAGCATTTCAAAATATCGGTCGTTATCTTAAGAGGCCTTTCAGTAAGTAAAACTACACCAAAAAAAAAAAAACATCATTTGTTTAATAAAAATTAATCATAACTTGAAAATAATATTTAAAAGATGGCTCACCTTCGATCAAACGTGTCTACGTGAGGTGTATAAGCGACTCATAAAATAATACGCTGCATCATATCTACATACAAAACACAAACACAATACCGGCTACTGTAAAATAATATAAACACAATTTTAACCGGTCATAAGTGCCTGAAATAATTGTCAACAGCATTCTTAATATACAAGGCGTAACTAAGTGACTAGAGCCAGCAATATTGATAATTACTTGATTGAACGTTTTAAGCGCCGACATTTAGTGGTCAAACTTATAGGCAAATTTTGGAAGAACAGCTAGCAGTATTGCTGGAGGAACTCTTATTATTAACGCGCCGCAATTTATGGTTCATACATGATGGAGCTCTTGCATATTTTAGTCTTATTGAATGAAAATTTTTGAATACCAATTATCCTAATCATTAGATTGGTAAAGCAGAACCGATTGTATAGCCTCCACACTCTTCCGATTATAATCCATGGGAATATTTCTTATGGAAACACTTAAAAGATATTGTTTACTAAGCTCGGAACTGAAAATGTGCAAGAATTCCGTGTTCGCAACGACCATAGTTTTCAATTTATTAACAATTCTCCTGGTATTTTTCAACGTGTTAAGCAACCAATGATAAGGCGCTGTGGGGCGATTAATTTGAACACTTGGAATAAATAACACTTTCTAATTTATATTAATTAATATTGATAAATAATTAACGCGATAAATTTTAGTATTCGATATTATTTATATACAGGGTGTCTCAGAAAGAATGGGCCAGCGTTTAATCATAGATTCTTTAGGTAAAAATAGGCCGATTAAACCTAATATACCTTAGTACAAAAGTCCTTCCTTAAGAAGTTACAGGGCCTTAAAGTTCAATTTTTTATTTTTTCTTTTTATTGTAATTTCCACAAATCTAAAGATATTTCTTTCAAATTTGGTACACATACTTATCATTATGTAGTACAGTTACACAATTATTTTGATTAACCAGACTTGACCGCAAGAGGCACTTATAATTAAAATGCATCGACATAACGAACGTCGCTGCATTTTC